>OZ010677.1:52057349-52114849 GCA_963932185.1 Troglohyphantes excavatus | reverse complement strand
CCATTTCGTTTACGAAGCGAATGAATGTGTGAGAAAGATCAACCAGTGACGCAGTGCGCCCAGGGGACGATCGAGATAGGCTTCGGAAACGAGATGGGAACGAACGAATGCACAGTCCGGGATGGAGGGAAGACCTCCTAGATCGCTAATGAAGTTGTTTGCAGTGTGTCAGGTGCCTCACAGGTTGTCAGTGATCGCCTACTATTCTACCTTCTGCTATTTATCGGTCGAAGGCCGATGAAATGGTGGCGTATGACACTGCCTGCGAACGGTCAGCGGAATCGGGCAGTGGCATAACAAAGGGGTGGGCTTAGTGCCGTTACACCAAAAAATATTTTGGGGGGATTTAAACAAGAAATTTCCCAACTTAACTATTCGAAATTCTCAACTCAAATATTCGAAATTTCCAATTCAACAGTGCTCAAAATTCCCAGTTACAACTTAACGACATATTTAATCTTTTTATTTTTTCCTCACAAGCATTGATTTGTTGCACTCCTATTCCAATGCAGTGTCCGTCTTGAGGTCTAATTTAAATGTAATCTTACAAGTTGGGCGATATTTAATTTTCCGTAGATTTCATTTGTTAATAACATTAATTTTCCCACCTCGGGGTTTTTAAAAGTTGAAATTCTCAACTTTCAGGGTTTCCAGGTTATTAAAGAATCCCCCCCCCCCCCCCCCCCCGGTGCGACGGGCCTGGGTGGGCTACTGGGCTCGGGTATCTTTTCGAAATTTATATTGATATTATAAAAGCATTTTATATTTTTCTAATGTATATATACTAGCAGAAATACCTCCCGTTCTACGCAGGGGAAGAAAATAACTTACAAAATACATCATGCCTATTTTAAGGTATCTCAGCTTATAATTTTTTATTGTGTGAACTTGATTTTGATATTTTTAAATGATAGAAGAAACGGTAACACTGAAGAACAACGGGGCACTCCGCCAAATCAATTTTTATTGACAACTTTGGCGTGGAATGCCTTGGGTTTCCATTTCCAAAACCGATATATTGATGTCCGGTAAACAAGTGGATTGAGCGGTACTTTAAACAATGAAAGACTCGGAATGGAAAATTTACCTGACGTCATATCGGTGATGGTTTATGATTTATATGAAACAATTATTAAATATACGAAGTTGTAAATAATTACGAAATAGCCAATGGTCAATTTAGCATAGTAACTAATGGAAATCTATAGAAATCACGATTTGGATTCGAATTTGCACATGCTTGTAAAATATATAATGCAACTATTTGCTCATGAGTGTAAAAGATATTATGCAAGTTATGCGCAGGGTTGCCAATTTGAACTGAACTCATATTGGGCGACATTAATTTTTACATCTTTGCGGACTGCCCTCTTAATCTTTACTTTCACCTCCTTCCATTTACCATGAAAATTAAGAGTTTGATTAGAGACAAAATTAGTTTTTTATCCATTTAAATATAGCTTAGTAATATTTATTTATTTATTCAGTCCCTTTAATTACTCCCCGGGCAAAGAACGAGTATTTTTACTAGTTTAAATATTTTCAACTGCCCTTTTGTGAGAACTAATTCCTAATATAGTCAGTCCGCCGATGTCCCGTTCCATTCTTTCATTTCGAAAAGAATGAGACATTAAGAACTAGAACTGAATAAAAGAATTGGAAGCACTCTATCAGAAGACGTTTTAATTAAAAGACAAATTCCTAATATATTCAGTCCGCCGCAGTCCCGTTCCATTTCGAACCAGATTCGAAAAGAATGAGACATCAAGAACCAGAACTGAATAGAAGACTCGGAATCACTCTATCAGAAGAGGTTTCAATTAAAAGACTAATTCCTAATATAGTTAGTCCGCCGCTGTCCCGTTCCATTTCGAACCAGATTCGAAAAGAATGAGACATCAAGAACCAGAACTGAATAGAAGACTCGGAATCACTCTATCAGAAGAGGTTTCAATTAAAAGACTAATTCCTAATATTGTTAGTCCGCCGCTGTCCCGTTCCATTTCGAACCAGATTCGAAAAGAATGAGACATCAAGAACTAGAACTGAATAGAAGAATTGGAAACACTCTATCCGAAGAGGTTTCAATTAAAAGATTGGGTAGCTGTTAATTCCACCAGCTAATGAAAGTCCGCTTGAATGATGCGATGGTTTCGTGCGATGGTTTCGAATCCCCGTGGAGATTCCATTGCGGCGTTGATTTTCAATTACTAGTTTGATGGTCATGCTCGGTAAATTATTTTAAAAAAAGATAGATGGTACGCCGATTATCGCTGATGCTTTTGTGAATTTCAATAGTCAGACATCGTGGGAAGAAATTGTGATATTAATTCGGATTTTTAACGCCTTTAGAATCGGTTGCGAGTAAGAGGTGACGTTGGGCGAAGTGTACTGCAATGGAAATAGTGTTAGTGAAACGGAACTAGTAACTAGTAAAGGTTACACGAAATTACTTTCTTTGTATGGTTTTAAGTGCGATCGCAGAAAGCTTGTCGATTACGACCTTCGAGCATGGATCCTTCATAGAAGAGAAAATACACTGTTATAATCTCGCTAACATCAAAGTGAGGCCAACATGTATGGCCTCAGACACGTGGTTAATTACGTGATTCCATTCATAAATGTTCACTGTTACACATTTCCCTATTCATCAGCCAATCGCGAGTATTTTTTAATTCATAATTTTGAAAAGAAGTCACGTGTTTGAGGCCATTCGGTCTGAGATGTTGGTTTCACGATTATGACGTCATATTCGCTCTACTACAGTCCATTTATGCTCGAAGATTGCGACTCAGTTCGCTTTGAGTGTAGGGTGAAAGGGCGTAAAATAATTTATTATTCGAATTTTTGCTATAAGAATTATGAAGTAATACAAGGTTCGGTTTTGAATTATGCAACGTCTGAACGTAAAATATATTTTTTAAAATTTATTTTTAAATTATTTTTGCATTTATTTTTTTGAATTTTTAAAATAAAATTTATTTTTAATTCAAGTAAATTTTTATTTATTTTTTCTGTATAGTATACATTAATGAAGTTAAAGAACCGAATGAAATAAAGTTTCGAAACTTATGTCAAACAAACTGAAAAAGTACGATTTCTGTGTAATTTCAAGGACATTTGGAATTTTTAAAATAATTCAATTAACAGGTAAGAAAAATTTATCGTATATTTGATTCATCTAGTTTCAAAACCAGATAGATCCATTTCCATAAATGTTACAGGAGACGACCAAAACGATGGACAGCCACTCACGGTTCTAAACCTATGACTTTGATTGCATTTTTTTACTAAATTCAAACACTTTAGGTGAATATTTTGCAATAGAGTCCGTTTTGCAGTATAATGTAGTGTATTGAGAACATAAGAAAATATAAAAAACGATTAAATTTTTTTTTAATCTATCTGGTATTGTAACTATAATAGGCGCTCATTTCAAGACAGTTTATGATAGTATTTTAATGAAACAGACTATATTATCTAGTTAAGGTACCGTAGTTAACATCGACATTTTAAAATTATAATTTGGATGTGTCTCATAGTTATTTATAATTTAAATTTGCACCCGAACTACTTTAGGTTCGTATTTATTAACAATGTTAAAGGTTAATTAAAACAAATTAATAAGAGAAGTTTGAAGGAAAATATCCCATTTTTTTTATTGTGTTATTTTTATAAGCTGCGTGTGAAAAACTAGTAATCGTATTTTTTCTATAAGAATTATAAAGTAATACAAGGTTTGGTTTTGAATTATGCAACGTCTGAACGTAAAATATATATATATATATATATATATTAATTTTCAAGGAGAACATTGTTTTATTATTAAATTATTTATTTATTGCATTTTTTTTATTTTTTATTTTTCTGATTGCTTAGTTTTGTATTAAATAAAATAAATTTAGATATAAAATTAAAATACAAATTCTATTACCCATATATTTGTTTTAAATACCATAAAAATCAAAAAATTTCTAGATTGTTCCTGCTATATAAATATTGCATTACATAATTGTTTTCTTGCGAATCATTTTAAAATGTAATATTGTAAATTGTTCTGCAAATTTAGCTTAATAATACAAAAAAAGTGGATTTTCTTGCTTATTTTTTAAAATTAAATTTAAATGTAATAATGTAAACTATCAATATCAATTTTAAAATATTAAGAAAGTTTTTATTGTTGCAGAACAATCATGTTTGTATTTTAAAGAAAAATTAACGAGATTTTTCGCATGAAGAAAAATATATAACCTCATTTTGAAAGATCTCATTTTTCCAAAACTGAAATATAAAAATGTTTACTTTCAATTTCAATCCGACTTTCAATTTTTTTTCTGAAATAAACTCTATTAAACGAAAAACGGGATTAAAGCACAAGTTTAATGATGTGAAATTTATACTTAACTTCAAAAAACCCATTTTACTCCACCTTACCCGATATTCCACACAATGCATTTACATAAATATAATGATTTTTTTTACATAATTTAGAATTGCCAAACGATTTATTTCCTTCTGAAACGTTATAGGAATAACTAAAATACAATACAACGCAGTAAAGTAGCATTAATATAAGTTATAGAAAGAGAAAATTACTTTTATTTTTAAAAAGACATTGCACGTAAAAAAAAATTGTACTACTCGATCATTTTATTTGAAATAAAAAAAGGGTATTTTTTTAATTCTAAAAAGACTATACAGAAACGAATGAGAACAAAAAGTTGTAAGTAAAACCGACTTTTTATGCAATTTAACCCTTTGCACTCCGTTCGCGCCGCTCAGGCGACAACATAACGACTCGTTCTTTTAATTCCCTGTTCTTTAAAATAAGCGAGAACAGCATGATCTTGTGTTTAAAAAACATCGATATTTTTTTCAACTCGTTCTTTTGCAGATCCAAAACAGATTAGGTTCCTTTATTTTCTATAAGCATAACAAATTCTAGGGAAAAGAACATAAGGATGAATAACTGTTCCGTAGAAAGAACGGAAAACGCAAAGAGTTCTTGGAGTGCAAATGTTTAACATAGTATTTTTTAATGGTGGAGTATTAAACTATTACACAATTGTTCATTGACTATTCATGGGATTCACTGTTACACGTTATCTCTCGAATTTCAACTATTTAAAACAATGGTTTTCCTGTTATGTCTTCCTGATCACTTCCTATTTAGTCGCGCATTCTTAAGCGTCAATTCATTTACGTCGATGTTTGAAGCCATTGTAAATGTGCTGTAAAATTGTACTAATTAGACTGGTTAAGTTCATCTGGTTTGTTTGATGACTATTCATGTATCATAATTATTGATAATTTATTGATATGCTTATTATTATTAATCATTAATTAATTACTACATAATCAATGATTATGTTCTGTTAACAATTATTATTCAATTTCTAAGCGGTTTCGTGACTCCGAATCCCCGTGGAGATTCCACTGCGGCGTTGATTTTCAATTACTAGTTTGATGGTCATGCTCGGTAAATTATTTTTAAAAAGATAGATTGGACGCCGATTATCGTTGATGCTTTTGTGAATTTTAATAGTCAGGCATCGTGGGAAGAAATTGTGATATTAATTCGGATTTTTAACGCCTTTAGAATCGGTTGCGAGTAACAGGTGAATGTTGGGCGAAGTGGACTGTAACGGAAATAGTATTAGTGAAACGGAACTAGTCAAGGTTACACGGAATTACTTTCTTTATATGGTTTTAAGTGCAAAAGCCTGTCAATTGCAACTCAGTCTTCTTTGAGTATTTTTAATAAAAATAATGTTTTATTTATTTTTTCTGTATAGTATATGCTAAATGAAGTTAAATTAACCAAATTTATTTTTTAATTTTTCTGTTTTATTTATTTTCTTTTTCTTTTTTATTTATTTTATTTTTCTGTTTTATTTATTTTATTTTTCTGTTTTATTTATTTTATTTTTCTGTTTTATTTATTTTATTTTTCTGTTTTATTTTTTTTATTTTTTTATTTATTTTATTTATTTTTTCTGTATAGTATATACTAAATAAAGTTAAATTAACCAAATTTTTTTTATTTTTTTTATTTTTCTGTTTTATTTATTTTATTTTTTTATTTATTTAATTTTTTTATTTATTTTATTTTATGTATTTTTTCTGTATAGTATATGCTAAATGAAGTTAAATTAACCAAATTTATTATTTTATTTTTCTGTTTTATTTATTTTCTTTTTCTTTTTTATTTATTTTATTTTTCTGTTTTATTTATTTTATTTTTCTGTTTTATTTATTTTATTTTTTTATTTATTTTTTTTTTTTTCTGTATAGTATATACTAAATAAAGTTAAATTAACCAAATTTTTTTATTTTTTTTATTTTTCTGTTTTATTTATTTTATTTTTTTATTTATTTAATTTTTTTATTTATTTTATTTTATGTATTTTTTCTGTATAGTATATGCTAAATGAAGTTAAATTAACCAAATTTATTATTTTATTTTTCTGTTTTATTTATTTTCTTTTTCTTTTTTATTTATTTTATTTTTCTGTTTTATTTATTTTATTTTTCTGTTTTATTTATTTTATTTTTTTATTTATTTTATTTATTTTTTCTGTATAGTATATACTAAATAAAGTTAAATTAACCAAATTTTTTTATTTTTTTTATTTTTCTGTTTTATTTATTTTATTTTTTTATTTATTTAATTTTTTTATTTATTTTATTTTATGTATTTTTTCTGTATAGTATATGCTAAATGAAGTTAAATTAACCAAATTTATTATTTTATTTTTCTGTTTTTTTTTTTTTTTTTTTTTTTTTTTTTTGTATAGTTTATACTAAATGAAGTTAAAGTAACCAATTGAAGTACTAAATGAAGTAAAGTTTCGAAACTTATGTCAAACAAACTGATAAAGTACGATTTCTATGTAATTTCAAGGACTTTTGGAATTTTTAAAATAATTCAATTAACAGGTAAGAAAAATTTATCGTATATTTCATTCATCTAGTTTCAAAACCAGATAGATCCATTTCCATAAATGTTACAGGAAACGACCAAAACGATGGACAGCCACTCACAGTTCTAAACCCATGACTGAATGCATTTTTCAACTCCATTCAAGCACTTTAGGTCAATATTTTGCAATATGGTCCATTTTGCAATATAATGTAGTGTATTGAGGACATGTGAAAATATATAAAACGATTTTAAAAATGTTAATCTATCTGGTATTGGAACTATAACAGACGCTCATTTCAAGACAATTTGTGATAGTATTTTAATGAAACCGACTGTATTATCCATATAAGGAGTTAACATCTATAATTTAAAACTAAAATTGGTATGTGCCTCATAGTTATTTGTAATTTAAATTTGCACCCGAACTACTTTAGGTTCGTATTTATTAACAATGTTAAAAGTTAATTAAAAAAAATTAATAAGAGAAGTTTGAAGGAAAATATCCCATTATATTTTTTTAGTGTGTTATTTTTATAAGCTGCGTGTGAAAATCTAGTATTCGAATTTTTGCTATAAGAATTATAAAGTAATACAAGGTTTGGTTTTGAATTATGCAACGTCTGAACGTAAAATATATTTTTAAAAATTTATTTTAAAATTATTTTTGCATTTATTTTTTTGAATTTTTATTTGTCTGATTTCAATGGAATAGTTTTGTATCAAACTAAATTTAGATATAAAATTAAAATACAAATTCTATTACCCATATATTTGTTCTAAACATAATAAAAATGAAAAAAATTCTAGATTGTTCCTGATATGTAAATACTGTATTACATAACTGTTTTCTTGTGAAGGATTTTAAAATGTAGTAATATTGTAAATTGTTCTACAAATTTAGCTTAATAATACAAAAAAAGTGGATTTTCTTGCTTACTTTTTAAAATTAAATTTAAATGTCCTAATGTAAACTATCAATATCAATTTTAAAATATTAAGAAAGTTTTTATTGCTACAGAACAATCATGTTTGTTTTTTAAAGAAAAATTAACGAGATTTTTCGCATGAAGAAAAATATATAACCTCATTTTGAAAGATCTCATTTTTCCAAAACTGAAATATAAAAATGTTTACTTTCAATTTCAATCCGACTTTCAATTTTTTTCTGAAATAAACTCCATTAAACGGAGAACGGGATTAAAGCACAAGTTTAATGATGTGAAATTTATACTTAACTTCAAAAAACCCATTTTACTCCACCTTACCCGATATTCCACACAATGCATTTACATAAATATAATGATTTTTTTTACATAATTTAGAATTGCCAAACGATTTATTTCCTTCTGAAACGTTATAGGAATAACTAAAATACAATACAACGCAGTAAAGTAGCATTAATATAAGTTATAGAAAGAGAAATTTACTTTTATTTTTAAAAAGACATTGCACGTAAAAAAAAATTGTACTACTCGATCATTTTATTTGAAATAAAAAAAGGGTATTTTTTTAATTCTAAAAAGACTATACAGAAACGAATGAGAACAAAAAGTTGTAAGTAAAACCGACTTTTTATGCAATTTAACCCTTTGCACTCCGTTCGCGCCGCTCAGGCGACAACATAACGACTCGTTCTTTTAATTCCCTGTTCTTTAAAATAAGCGAGAACAGCATGATCTTGTGTTTAAAAAACATCGATATTTTTTTCAACTCATTATTTTGCAGATCCAAAAACAGATTAGGTTTCTTTTTTTTTTCTATAAGCATAACAAATTCTAGGGAAAAGAACATAAGGATGAATAACTGTTCCGTAGAAAGAACGGAAAAAGCAAAGAGTTCTTGGAGTGCAAAGGTTTAACATAGTATTTTTTAATGGTGGAGTATTAAACTATTACACAAGTGTTCATTGACTATTCATGGGATTCACTGTTGCACGTTATCTCTCGAATTTCAACTATTTAAAACAATGGTTTTCCTGTTATGTCTTCCTGATCACTTCCTATTTAGTCGCGCATTCTTAAGCGTCAATTCATTTACGTTGATGTTTGAAGCCATTGTAAATGTGCTGTAAAATAGCACTAATTAGACTGGTTAAGTTCATCTGGTTTGTTTGATGACTATTCATGTCTCATAATTATTGATTTATTTATTGATATTCTTCTTATTATTAATCATTAATTAATTACTACATAATCAAGGATTATGTGCTGTTAACAATTATTATTCAATTTTTAGGCGATTTTTCATCGATATTATGGAAATGTTTTTTTCACAATATTTAATAATATATATCGAAATGTACCGTAATTTTTGACGAATTTACATACTAATTATCGACCTAACTAATTTATGTAATTGAATTTTTATTTAAAAAAAATTCAATCTTTGACAATGGAATTGTTAATCTACTTTGCACATATATGTGGAAAAAAAATTATTATGATATCTGAAAAAATTAAAAAAAAAATAACATACTGGTTATCGACCTAACTAATATATATAAATGTAAATATTATTATTTTTTTTCAATCTTTGACAATGGAATTGTGTTAATCTACTTTGCACACATATGGAAAAAAAATATAATAATACCTGTAAAATTAAAAAAAAAATTACAGACTCGTTATTAACCTAATTAATATATATATAATTGTATATTTATTAAAAAAAACAATTTTTTTTCAATCTTTGACAATGGAATTATGTTATTCTACTTTGCACACATATGAGAAAACAATTATAATGATATCTGCAAAATTAAAAAAAAATTATATACTCGTTATCGACCTAACTAATATATATAAATGTAAATATTATTATTTTTTTTTAATCTTTGACAATGGAATTATGTTAATCTACTTTGCACACATATGGAAAAAAAATATAATGATATCTGCAAAATTAAAAAAAATTAGACTCGTTATCAACCTAATTAATATATATATATATATATATATATATATATATATATATATATATATATATATATATATATATATATATATATATATATATATATATATATATATATATATATATTATATATATATATATATATATATATTATATATATATATATATATATTATATATATATATATATATATATTATATATATATATATATATATATATATATATATATATATATATATATATATATATATATATATATATATATATATATATATATATATATATATATATATTTGTATATTTATTAAAAAAAACAATATTTTTTTCAATCTTTGACAATGGAATTATGTTATTCTACTTTGCACACATATGAGAAAAAAATTATAATGATACTGCAAAATTAAAAAAAAATTACATAATCGTTATCGACCTAACTAATATATATTAATGTAAATATTATTAAAAAAAATTCAATCTTTGGCAATGGGATTATGTTAATCTACTTTGCACACATATGTGAAAAAAAATATAATGATATCTGCAAAATTAAAAAAAAAAAATTACATACTCGTTAACGACCTACCTAATATATATAAATGTAAATATTATTTTAAATTTTTTTTTCAATCTCTGACAATGAAATTATGTTATTCTACTTTGCACACATATGTGAAAAAAAATAAAATGATGTCTGCAAAATTAAAAAAAAAATTATGTAAAATTTGGGCCCCCATAAACTAATTTTAGATATGGTAGCTGTATGAATATTTTTTAAATTTGTCAATTCGTATAAAAAATGTGTTTATATACATTTTTAGACACATTTTCTGGTTTCTTATTTTGTATAATAATTTTTAATTTTTTAAATAATTTCAAAGTAAATTAAGGGGGGGGGGGCGGTGCTAGTGAGGTTCTGGTTTCTTATTTTGTATAATAATTTTTAATTTTTTAAATAGTTTCAAAGTAAATTAAGTGTATGATCAATACACTTTGTAGTTTTACATTCGACATTTGCCTGAATACTTTTCTAACGTGTATGTAAATTTGTATATTTGAATTTTGTCTAGCATCTTGAGAATGTCCGTCAGAAGTATTATATTAAAGATACATCGGACTTTCAAAACAGCTAAAAAATACAAAAATATAATTATTTATATTTTTTGCAAATAATGCAATTTACATCTACTACCCATGATTCACCTATATGTCATTCTTTATATCTCTTCCTTAGTTATTTTGTATAGAGTATTTTTAAAGACATTTTTCTCTCTTAGTGAAAATTTATTGTTTTTCACACTTTCAAAAGTTTCAAGCACGTTATCGTGATTCATTTATTTGATATTGTACCATAACATTGATTAAACATATTTAAACACATTTTTAAATAAATACTCAATATATAATTTTTTTTTTGTAAAATCAAATTGCAATAATTTTTAAATTTTTTTTGGATAAAAAAACATTTCAGTTAAACTTTTTAAAAATTACTTCAATTTTTTTTTAATTTCCAATGTTTTGTTATAATATCTAAAATGTATCTGTCAAATCAAAAATCAAAATAAAAATGGATTTTTTAAAAAAAAAATTTAAACATCTATTTGAATTTTGAAATTTGTATAATTTTCGCATATTGAAAAAAAATAATTACAATATTGTAATTAAAAATTAATAACTAAAAATGTTAATTACAAATTTTAATTAAAAAAATAATATTTAGTTTCCGAATTTTGCTTATTTTCATAATAAATACAAAGTGTTTTTCTGTAAAAAATTCAAAATTATGTCAACGCTTATAAAACAAATCAGTTTTTTCCATTGTCATTTTGGTATATCATGCAATTACTGAACCCCTCCCTCCCCCCCTACCGATTCATTTTCTAGTCTCATTTAATCTATAAAATATCTCCCTCCCACAAATCCAAATACCTTTACTAAAGCGAAAATTTCCCATACTTAATCCACCTAATTCTCAACTTTAACACTCTCTTAGCTTATAACAAAAGCGCACACAAATCATCTCACCAATAACAAGGCCGATTTCCCACCGCAAACCATCCCGAAGCCTAAATCAACATTTGTAAAACCTATTAGCTCCGATTCTCAAGAACCAGAACCAATTCCGATAACCAGCGGAACAGGCCAACAAGGCCTTTATAAGCCGTATGTTTATGCTCCTCCAAGCCTCTCTCGTTAGGCTTCTGTAGACCCCCCACCCCCCCACCCCACGGGTGGTTTCGGCACATTGTCAAAAGGCCCCGACCACGCCCTTTGACATTCCATCCCCCCCCCTCCCTTTTCATCGCTGATGCGGAAACTTATTTAAGTGTCGACAATTCGGAATGTTAATGTAAAGGAAAAAGCGGAGGCCCAATAACGTGTAATTTAAAGTCGGTGCCGGCAAAAGGAAAAGTTTTTTCCCACAAGCCGACTGAGAGAGAGAGAGAAAAGAAAAATACAATCTTTAAGGGAGGACACGAGAGAGAAAAAAATAATAATATCGCAGGGGGGAAAATAATAATAATAAAATATAAAAGTCGCGATGTGAGGACTGTCAGTTTGTTAAACGCCGACGGAATGGCGGATTTATGGTATTTTGATTACTAATTAAGATGCTTTCCCTCTCCCCACCCCCCTTCCCTTGGGATGTCTTAACTGCCAGTACTGTTATTCATCCGGATTGCTGAGATTTCTGGCATTTTTTCGTTTGATTTATTGGCTAGCCTCCTGTCATTTCAAGGGGAGGAGGAGGGAGCAATCACAGTCTTTCTCATGGGGCTAGAGACATGTATAATTTCTTATTTCTAATTTGTTGTACTACCTGTATCCTTAATAAGTGTTCGGCACCTCAAACGTAAAAGTCAGGAGGAGGGGGGAGGGGGCACATATATTATTCTAGGGTCTGTCGTCATACACTGTTAAACATAGATACTCAAATATAAATAAAATGTACTCATTTATGAGCACATTCGATGCTTATCATAGCTCCGAATAGATAAGTTTCATTTTTCAAAGACATGTACTCAAGAATGAGTACAATGAATAAAAAGGGCAGTCGCTTACCTACGAAGGATGCCTTCATAAATCACTTTCAATAAATAACAACAATTACAACCAAGACTTACAGGGAACCGAACCCATCCTCAGGTACTGCAGTCCGGAGCCTTATCCGCAGTACAACCAGGGCGACGTGATGAAGTTATAAACAGAAGAAATGTTAAAAAGGATTGCCAAACGAATGGGAAGTAAGATAATTGAGTTTCCATTTAAGTAATGGACATAAAAGCATTTTCTGAACACCTATTTTAAATTTGTGAGGTCGCTTTGTTAAAATGGCTTGACCAGAAGCTGAGGTTAGCAATATTAAATCCCACTTCTCATTTTTGAAAAAGCACGGTTACTTAAATTTGCGTACGTCATCGCTCATTTACGATGCCATTATACTCAAAGTATGTTCATGTACTCATAGTATGTTCATGTACTCATTTTTAAGCACCTTTTTTTTGCAGTGTAGGTTGATTAAATTAACGTTGCACCAGAGCTAAACAATGAGCTATTGGAGACGGTTCGGGATCATCCAGAAGGAAAGATCCTCGAACATTGTCTCGTAATTTTGAATCACAGGGAGATGACGTGGGAAAACACCTGAGCTGGGGCATCCCACATACTTGCGGCTGCGTAGGCTTGAGGACTTTTGGACCACTACAGATTTATCGTGCACCAACCTCTGTACACGTTGTTTCAATAAGGTTTACAAGTAACGAAAGGGGCAACCATCCAATTACGATTTCGCACTCTCATCAACGTCGGGATTCGAATCTCGTCCCTCCGATCATAAATCCGGTACTCACTAAATCCAGTACTCTTACTTTATGGACCACAACATGCTCACTTGTTATGCATAGGAGCATTGCGATATTTGATGGAGGACTGATAATCAAAACATATCAAGTTAAGTCCTTTTTCCCCCCATTTTGAGTTATCAATGTCCATGGATACAGCTTGACGAGCTTTATCACAATACACGTAGACCTAGTAGCTACCAAATCCATAAACAATATAAATAGACCAATATGACTGGAAACTCCAAACTTTGAGGTAAAAAATAACTTGCTTGGTTTACTTTTGAGGTTCCTAAAAATCAAATATGGCGATCATTGGTCTGTTTGTATTTCCAATTCTCCATATTAATTAGGGTAAGGATTGGTTCAGTTATTGTTTAAAAGAACTAAAAAACGAGACAAAAATGTAATAAGTGTATTTATTCTTCCTAACGTTATTAATTTACACATTGAGAGCGAGGTCCCTCCAACGGCTCACTCCATGATTCCTGGAACCCAGAATCATCAATCAAATAGCGTTATTTACTCACACCTGTCCGAACAAAACACTTCTACTAACGTTGTAAACAAGCACTTTTCTCTTTTAATACCTCTCTCACCCTCTGGTGGAAACCTAGTGACGTTATAGCCCAAAATCCTCGAGCATGGATCTCTCTTTGTAGAGAAATCATAACGTTATAATGTCGCTAAAATCAAAGTGAGGTCAACATGTATGGCCTCAGACACATGGTTTACTACGTCATCCATTCATAAATTTTCTCTAGTTCATTCATAAAAATATCCTGTACTTCATGAAATAACACATTTACTATTAATTCCAAATCACAAGTCAATCGCGAACGTTTTTTCATTCAAAAATTTTGAAAGGAAGTCACGTGTCTGGTGCCATTAGGTCTGATATGTTTGCATCACGGTGATGACGTCATATTCGCTCTACTACAGTCCATTCATGCTCGAAGCGTAAAATCGTCATGTGGTTTTAACATTTCGGCCACTAAAGACGTATTTGTGAAGGAGTTTGTAGAAATATAGTAAAATGTGGTTTTAACATTTCGGCCAGTAAAGACATATTTGTGAAGGAGTTTGTAGAATTACAGTAAAATGTATATTAGTATTAAAACGTTTTTATTAATATAAAGAGTATAAAATAAGGAACACCTAATTTATTCTCCGTTCAAAATATGAAATAAAAACATGTATGTAACTTAATCTAGGTTTAAAAAATCTTTTGTGACACATTTATAAACAAGTAATTCCTTTTTATTCCGCAAGTTACTTATAAATTTCGTTTACATTCATTTAAAATAAAAAGAACTTATTGTAATAAAAATATTGCATGCATAAGATTTTTTATTAAAAGGAAATATATTTGTTTAAGAATCAATTTGGCAATTGTAAAAGGAATTATTCATTAACTTTTCATGAAAGTGAATTGCAAGAACTTTACATACTAATACGAACTAGAACCCCCCCCCCCCCCCCAACTTAATTCTGTTTAAAAAAAATAATGTTGGTTGGTATTACAAAGTATATAATGAAATACGCAAAATATTTTCTAAATTGTACTGCAATTTTATTATTTTAATGAAATTTTGACCTTTGTTTAAATAAATTGACCCTTTTTTTTTATAAGAAACTTGTTGTTTTAGTTTACTGGCACACATATTAATAAACTCGAAATAAAAGTAGGATAAGACATTTCTTTAGATTTCAACAAACCAAAAAATCATCTCGACATTTTACTTTTTTTAAACAATAAGTACGTATGAATATTACATTTTAAATCTATATATATTTTTTATTAATACCTCAATTTTCATTTATAGTTTTTAATTTATAAATATGATTTTTTTTTTGTTTTTTTAAATGATTTACTCATGCAAATAATTTTAATAAATTCGACTTTTAATTTTTATACATTTGTGTAAGTTTATGAGTTTGCATGTTTTTATTATTTATCTACTAGGGTACCCGTGCGAGAAATCTGTTTATAAAAAAATCTGTTTGGATCCATGTGGGACACGAATCCGCTACCTATTGCCCCGAATGGCAAAACGTTCTACCAAGATCTTGGAAATATTTTTTAAAGATGTTTATTTATGTTACTATTTTAAAAAAACGTTAATATTTATGAGATAAACGTACAATTCGTCGTTGCTTTCAGAAATTCTCTTTCTTTGGATACCTCACTTGTAAAGATAATCGTCGCTTTTAAAACGCGTAAAATGGATCTATACTACAGAAATAATATGTTTGATACTAATAAATTTACAGTTTGCTTGTGTTTGTTTTCTAATTACGCAGAAACTAATAATCCGATGTTGATGAGACCATAGAGTAATGATACAAATAGAGGAATAAAAATGATGATGTCCGGGTGTGCATCATTGAAACCACGGGATTTGTGGAAATGCCAATGCACTCATGCGCCAATATTACTTGGCAGGCCTTGGTGACTTTCAGAACTAAGGTCGAAGTGTTGTAATATGGTTTTGTGTTTAATTTTGTATTTAAATATAGTTTTTTTAACGCGTGACACAATTTAAGGGAGTTTAACAGATATATTAAGGAGATTTTTCTTACTTTGTACTTTTGAAATAATTGCGTTACGTTTTTATATAAAAAATTTCCCATAAGCGAGGTTTTTTCAATTGTTATTTTGTATAGTTCAATAAGAAAATATGAACAATAAAACCGGAGAAATAAAATAAGTTTCGTTTTTTCGAGTATTGAACATAAAGAAAATTATATTTTCGTTTCGTTAATGAAGAGGAAATATTTAGCGCATATTGTTTGAAAATAAGTAAATACGTACATATATGTTAAGAAGTTGAATACGGACAGAACGCCTTATCACCAAAAGAGAAGAAAGTGCGCCAAATTTGGAACTCCTGCAGATGTCTAAACGCCAAATGTGGCAGCGCTAAAACCACGTGATGTTGGTTTTTGTATTTCAATGTTGACACCGCGGCCTTACGAGAGTCTGGCATTGAAGGCGCTCTCTATTTAATATTACAACTCTCTGGATGAGACTTGGTAAAACCGTAAGTTTTCAAACTCGGGGTTTTAATATACCACAATATTTTCGATATTTTAATTAGAAAATTGGTTATAACAATAAAATCGTTGTTATTTAAATGACAACAAACTAGTTTGTAGTGAAATGAAGAACGCTTCGGACGTCATTTCTTGCGAAACAAAGTAAACTACAGAATTTTCTCTATTCAATGGTTTGGATAATGGCGCTTTAAGTTGTTTGATTGCGGAGATACAGCCTTTCAAAGTTGGTATCAAACTTTTGTAATCACCCCGTATTATAAAAAAACTATTTTCCTAAATTCAGCCGAATTGCAAATGAAATAAACTTTTTTGTCAAATCTTAAATAATTTTGGGTGGCAAAAAATCCGTCAGCCGCTATTTCTCTAAGAACATTAAAATAATAATAAAAAATCATCAAACAGCAAGTTAACAACGATATATATTTAATGAATTATCAACAGAAACTTCTCCGTATCCGCCTAGGTGTCCGCTTTTACAACATTTCCTTGAGAAAATAAATAGAAAACAAAAAACTATCTAAACTTTAAGCGCATCATAATAACTCAATTATACTATTGTTTGTGCTTGGACGGTGTTGTCTTCGAAAATTGGCATGTCCCTGAAGTAACTTGCGTATTATTACTATATCTCAAAATACTAATATTTCTTAATTTTATAATTACTTTCTCACATTCTGAGAAACGAAAAATGGTTTTTATAAATTTATGTTAAGGGTTTCTTGAAATAACATTGCACTAGAGCTGCGCAATGGGATATTGGTGATTATTCGGAATCTATCCCGAAAAAAAGGGAGGCTTCCGTGGCCGAGCGGTTAAAGGCGTCAGCTGGGAATCCAAAGATTCGTGGTTCGAAGCCAGGCGATGGACTTGACAAAGAAAAGTAAAAGGAGTAGTGATATTGTGATCGGAGGGTTGCCAGCTTCGCTACAAAATACTAGAAAAGTCGTCCAGAACATCCGCAAAAATTAACGGCGTGTATACGGTACTGGTGCACGATAAATGTGATCGGGGTCCAAAGTCTCGACGTCTATTGAAGGCGTTGGGTGCCAGTTCAGGTGTTTTCTCGTCATCTGACCATGGTTCTAAAATAACGAGGTGCATGTATGAATGTGTATGTGTTCCCAGGTTTTTCCTTCGAGATAGACCCCGAGCCGTCGCCAATAGCCCACTCTGTAGCTCTAGTGCGACGTTAATTAACCAAACCCAACCAAATCAACCCGAAAGAAAGACCCGGGAACACTGTCCTGTAATTTTGAACCATGGTCAGATCACGAGGTCAACACTTGGTGCTGGTATCCCACTAATTCTGAACAGGTGTGTTATATAACTTTCGTTGTTAATTCACTAAAATTAAATAGCAGGGGGCTCCTTTAAATAATTTCGGTAATTAATTCCGTAGTTTTAACGTTGCATTTGTATTTTAATGTAAAGTACTCACTCTGTAAAGCTTTTAATGTCACGTGGCAAGGCAAATTTTAAATATTTTTTCCTTCTTTACTTCAATTAGTAGGTTTATGTTTTATTTTATTTTCCTGAATAAGAAAGTCTTATACTTTATTTTGTATTTCTTTCACTTTCATTTACCACTTTTCAATAAATGCATTTTCTTGATTATTTTTGTAAATGCCTAAACAGAATTTGTTATATAAGTATTCTGCATTGTATTACATACAATTAAAAAGAAAGTATATACAAGGAGGCGGCTTAGGGGTGTGCAACGAGTGCCGCCATACATTACCCCGCGCTATGAAAGGGGCGCATAGCCAAAAAAATCGATAAAATTAGCAGATTTACAGAGAAACTAATTCTTAATTTTTCGAAACTTTATTTGATTTTTTTTTTAAATTGATGAGTTCTGCAATGTCGTCTAATTTCTTCAGTGTTAAACAATTAAATTGCCAAAATCATTCAAATATTTAAAAAGGAATTCTAAAGTAGAAACTTTTAAAATAAAAAATGTATTTGTATTATATAACGCATGTTACATAAAAACTTCCGTAAAAATTGTACTGTAGAATTTCGCTCTGGAGATTCTGCATTAAAAATCAAGCTCTTACACAAATTAAATTAAGGGCAGGAAATATTAAAATTATTTTTAGGGGAGGGTACATTTACACCCCTGGCTAAAAAGTCCTCGCAGCCAGATTTGCCCTTGCAGCCCTTGCTAAGGACGGCTCAGAGTATATATAATAGCAAGTTAATTCGTATGTTTCATACTTTTCCTCCAAACCTTTCATTTTATATATTGGGTAGGTATTCTATATAATGTCTGCTTATCATTGCAGGTAGTACATACATCATTTCAATTAAAAGCTAATTTTTAAAAAAAATTGCATAAATGAACTCTAGAGGAAAAAACTCACACTCTATTACCTCATTTTTAACGACGTCACTATAAATATTGCATCACATTACCATACTTCTGAATCTATTAAATTCCAATTTAAATTGCATTGTATTGCGGATTATAATGAGAGTAATTCAGTCCCGATATAAAAATGAAGCGAAAAAATGAATTCATTTAAGTGAAAATACAGGCGGTATCGAGATAAGAAGGCAAAAGCAAGATTAATATCTCGGTAGTGACCTCGCTTCCTGATTGTTACATTCTTATCACTATACCAATTTTATTGAAGTAAGTAACAAGAGCGATCTAATAATATTAGATAATTTGTAGTATAGTATTTTCCTTGTACGTATCGGAGATTGCAGGAACTATATAGCTATTTCAATCTGTCAAAAATAATTTCCGCTTTGACAATTGGGAACACTTGCTATTAAATCATAAATAACTTGTAATTGTGTTTTATTGTATGAGTAATATTATTATGTAAGATTGCTATTTTTGTTTGTTTTATTGTTTATTAGCTGTACGGAGGTATGTTGTTGATAAGTTAGTTCTGTAATGCAACAACTAAAAATCTATCGGTTTTCGAAAAAATAATACTGTAAATAAAAAAAAAATCAGTAAAATTGGATGTGTTCTAAAATAGTCTGTAAAATATCTATTGTTCAATCCTGATTGGCAAGAACACTTTAACTATTATTTCTAAGTGTTTTTATGTTTTAAAAGAAAATTAGACACTTTTATTTATGCATTGCTTTTATTTAGTATCCAATTACAAATTTTTTATAATAATTTGGGAATTTGATATAAAAAGTACTTTTTGTCTACCGATGTAATGTTTGAAATAACAATTTCTCAGAAATAAACACAAATTAGACTAAAGGGCGTTAATTTACGATACAGTTTTATACAAACACTGTAATGTCGGGGGGGGGGGGAGACCTTTAATTTCATAGATTCATAAGGCGGTCCAGATACCACTACTGGTTTTCCAATAAGAGTTCAAAGTTATGCTTGACCATTAGAGGGCGCTGGCATTGGTTGTGACGTGTACTTTATAAGGTGTTACGAATCACATTTTAAAGTACACGTAAAGTACATTAAAAGGTGTTACTGCACTGTAAAAATAGGTTCTCAAAAATAAATAAAATTTTCTTATTTATGAGTACATATGATGCTTATTATGGCTCCGAAATACATAAGTTTCATTTTTTAAAAATTCATGTACTCAAAAACAATTACAATGAGTAAAAACGAATAATAAGAACAGTTGCTTGTTTACATAGGTTGCCTCCACAAATCGCTTCCAGTAAATATCAACAAATACAACCAAGACTTACCGGGAATCAAACTCTGATTATCAAGCACCGCAATTCAGTGCCCTATCTGTTAAACTACCAGGGCGATTTGAAGAATTTAAACAGAAGAAATGTTAAATTGGTGTGCCAAAAGAATAGAAGTAAGATAATTGAGTATTAATAATTCAGTTTCTATTTAGCAATCGACATAAAAAATTGTGGAAAACCATCTTCTGAACAACCATTTTAAGTTTGTTGGTTGTCGAAACTTTATTAAAATTTAAATACATAACTTTAATATAAATCGAGAGCAGTAAATTAATTTTAAAATATATAAGTTTTTTTAAAGATGAAACTGATATATTGAGGAAAGAAACCGCTTCAATTTTTATCAAGCATCAAACACTTCAATTTATATCAATCGTCGGTTTAATTAAACCCTTGCGCAGGACCGGTTATTTTTTTATTAGATAATATAATGCTCTTTTCTAAAGTAATAAACAATCAGTTAAAAAATTTATAATTCTTCAAAATTGCAAAACAACATTAAGTAGTGCTTTCTTAATTTCCAATATTTTGAAGTCAAATCCTGCAATATGGAGACATGCCCTTTATCCACAAAGGTACCGAAATATGTCCTTCATCAATTATTATAGTAACTAAATTCGCGGACCTGTTTCTACGCTCTTCAATTAAAAGACCGCGTTATTTGCTTTGTGTAAATTTTTACTAGAAATAGGCGTACATATTTAACAGGCCGTTATCCGAGTTAGCGTATCGGATACTTAAGTTGCGGAGTTACATTCAATATATACTTGCAATTAATCTCTTTTATGTAAATGGATGAAATTAATGAAACAAGCGTTTATTTGTTCATTTTTTTTTTCTAACTCGATTCTGTGACTGTACTTTCCCACCTTCCAATGCAGGGAAGTCGATGTTATGCCCCAAACGAGCGTGACGAGCCCCAAATCCTAATTTATTTATTAATGAATTCAGAAATACAATTTTTTTTTATATTATTATAACATCTTTTTCTAAACAATGATCAAAAACTAAAAGATATTTAAAAAAATTATTTTTGTTATTTTTTTTCATTTTTTAAGCTTAAAAAGACTTTTTTTTAAAAACACTACTCCTTTTTTAATTTTTAATGTTTTTAAATTTTTTTAAATGATTAAATAACGTCAAAGTACATACTATAAACGTATGAATAGACTTTTGCAGATTTGTGTTTTAATTGTTTTCAAAAACTTATTTTAAATTCGAAACCCCAAAAAATATTCAATTTTTTAAATTTAATTATTTGTAAAAAAATAACTTATAACTTAATTTAAAAAAGCTATACATACGTTTATAAAAACAAATGTTAGAGCTTCAAAAACTATTAACAGTTTAGTTTTAAGTTAATTGTTAACAAAGCCTTAGCACTTTAAACGTGACCAAAATTAAAAAAAAAATATTTTGATTAAATGACGATTGTTGCAGACGAAAAGTGTGTAGAAAGATGATAAATGGTATATAAACATCTAAAAAAACATATATTATGTTTCTTTTACTGTTTTGAAATTTTGTACACACCTTCTTAAGTACGTTTAGCATCGTTTTATGAAGAAAAAAAAAATTAGCAATTTTTCCGGATTTTGGGGCTCGGGTCCCCCTTAACTTGAATATTTTTACTGTGTTTTTTGTGAGGTTTTAATTTTTGCGTAAATGGTCACAAGAAAAAATATGATACAAAACGATTTTTCAGATTTTGGGGCCATATCCTAAAAAAAATTACGTTGGTTATGTGATAAAATATATATTGAATCAGAAGAATGAAAACTTAATCTAACTATGTAATGATACAGTGGGTATTATAAAAGACTACTATTTTAATTTATGGAACATTTTACATTTGAGGCAAAGCTTTGAGTTGATTGGATATTTTGAATTAGTACAATAGTATTCAAATTCTAAAGAAAATAAGCTTTTAATTATCTGCTTTAAAGTACTTGTATATTGGCCAAGTAGTTAGAGATGAGATTCCTCATTTTTTTTTACATGCAACTAAATGTATGTGCGACTAAAAACCTCTTTCAAACGAATAACAAACTCATTCACAATGGTGTATGCGACTATTCTGCGATATTGCAGATTTTTCTCAATTTTCGGCAATTGCAACTAAATGTATGTCCAACTAAAAACTATTGCAGCAACGCATGCAAAACTCATTTGCAACAAACTGTGCGACCATTCTGCAATATGGCGAATTTTTTTGTAAATTTTTAAACATACATGAAATGCAACTAAAAACCCTCTTTCCAACGAATAAAAGACTCATTCACAATGGTATATGCGACTATTGCGCAACATGGCAATTTTATTTTAAATTTTTTGGCATGCAACTAAATGTTTGTACAACAAAAAACTATTGCTGCAACGCATGCAAAACTCATTTGCAATGGAATGGGCGACCTTTCTGCAACATGACCAAATAAAGCTGATTTCTGGACTTAAATTTTATAATCGCATTTAAGTAAATATTTGCAATTTGTAAAACCATGAATAACGGTCATACTATGTTTTTTTCAATATAACTAATAACTTAATTGTAGCTTCTGCAGAATCTCAACGCTCTCTTCTGCGCAGGGGCGATTTTTCGAAAGCCAACAAATTTTAACATCTCTGGTTATTTGGATTTTAGAAAATTTCTAAAATGAATTAATTAACGTTCGAATTTTGTGTAACTAAGTGCACAGAAATTTAGTCATTTAAAATAATTTTTTAACGTATATAGGAATTTTTAAAAAATATATATGCATTTAAAATAAGATAATCACCTTTGTAATAAGATTTTGCCAAAATATTAAAACACTTTAAAATAACTAATTATTAAAAACATTAGCTGTGTTTTGTTTTTATAATTATTAAATTTTTTTGTGACAAACCGTACTTAAACATTACAAAGAAAACGTATTCACAACCTATATTTTTTACAGTGCATTATTTTAATGAAAGCTTATCCATTTAAACTTGAATCGCTACTGATATATGTTATTGAAATAATATTTTTTTTAATGAAAAACATGTATAAAAACCAAATATGTGAAAAGTATAACAATAGATTACCCATATCCGTTATTTCAATAATAATATTTTCCAAAATATCTTTCTCATTTCAAAACTTGAAAATCCAGAGGTCCATATAAATGCCTGCATCTACCTAACGTTTTTGTGGTTTTCCTCGATTTGCATATTTATGACATGTTTCTTTTTGCATGGACGCTCCTCATATTTATTTAGTTCGTCGTCTTAATTTCTAATTATTAATAATAATATAATTTGGGTACAGGTATACAATGTAAAAAAAAAGGTACTTAAAAATGAGTACCCGAGCCTACTCGTTTTTCTTCGAGTACCCGAGCCTACTCGTTTTTCTTCGAGTACAGTCGCATCGTAAATGAGTGACGACGTACTAAAATGTAAGCAACAGTGTTTTCTCAAAAATGAGCAGTGTGATTTAATATTACTAAACTCAGCTTCTGTTCAAGCCATCTTACAAAGCGACTTAACAAACTTAAAATAGTTGTTCAGAAGATCGTTTTTAACTTTATTTGATATCAATTGCTTAAATGGAAAGTGAGTTATTACAATTCAATTATTTTACTTCCCATTCTTTTGGCACCCATTTTTAATATTACTTCTGTTTATAACTTCATCACGCCTCCCTGGTAGCTTAACGGAAAGATACACTGGACAGCGGTGCCTGCAAATCTGGGTTCGTTTTCCGGTAAGTCTTTGTTGTGAATGTTGTCGATATTTATTGAAAATGATTTATGAAGGCTGCCTATATAATTTACATCTGCTCTTTTTATTCATTTTTACTCATTGTACTCATTTTTGAGTACTTGCCTTATTCAAAATTGAAACTTACGTATTCGGACCCATGATAAGCATCGAATGTACTCAAAAATGAGTACATTTTACTTATATTCGATTACCTATTTTTAACAGTGTAGACAGTTAAGAGAAGTTCATGTCAATAAATCTCCCATTCATTCGTTAATTTTTTGTAACGAAATTTTCCCCATCTTGATTTTTCCCCCCTCTCCTTACGGAATGACCCATCCTTACATCTCAATCTGCACCTCATCACCAGCTGTTTTGCCCACCTGTTTAGCGCAACGAGGTCTTCGGGATGGGACAGTATTAGAGAATGGGTTGCAGGCAACGCCCCGGCGATTGATGAATAGGGCTGGCAACAGGTTTGTCGGGTCTCTCTCTTTCTCAGGGAGGAGAGAGAGGGGGGGGGGAGCTCCCTCGGTGGCCGCGGCGCCCTGTGTGGCCCTCTCGGGGCCCGTCTGCGCAGGCCTCTTTTCTTATTATTCAGTCGTCTGCCTTTCTCGGGCTGCTGCAGCGCAGATTCCCGGAAAAGAAGACATCACAAGACGATTTTCGGTGGGTCACTTGGCCGAGCGCCGCGTCTGGCGAAAAATTGCTGATTTGGCGATTTTTTTTTTAATTCTTAAGTTTTATTTTGAAATTCTGAAATTGTTAGCTAATAATCGGAACGTGTGTGTATGTGTGTGTGGGGTGGGGTGGGGTGGGGGGGGGCATTGAATCTCGACTTTGAGAGTTTAGTTTCCCGTCTTCTACCACACAAGTGTGTCTACATATATAAAATAATCTTTTGACTTTATATAGGTAATTGCCAAACTTTCTATTTCCTTCTAAACTATTATTATTAAAATAACTAAATTAAATTAAAACGTAAAAAGAGAGATGAGAATTGAAGCATTAATAAAAATTTAATAAATAGAAACATACACTGTTAAAAGTGTATTGATAATTTTTTTATTTTTATTTTTAAAGCCTACCCCCTTTTTTTTAAAATTTTAAGTTACAGCTTTAAAATTTTTACTTAGAAAGAGTGTATTGTTGACAAAAAAATAGCTGAGGCTTTTTATTTAAATAGTAGAAACTTGTTAAGAAAAAAATATTTGTGTAACATTAGCAGAATTTTGCAAAGAATTTCTTTTTCTACTTAAAGATATTTAAAAAACAACAACTTTGACTAGGTATTTGAAAAACTCGACGCTATTTTGTTTAACAAAATATTGTAAGCGGGCCCTTAGACAATGTAGCAGCGGGACACCATGAACTATAATATAGATGTAAGATTTCTTATATTTGTAACAGATTTTAAGATTTATATTATTTTGGGGAGGGGCTAGACAATGACTATCGAAAATTAGTCGATCAGAGAGATAGCGATTTCTATAAAAGCGACTCGTATTAAAATTTCTGAAAGAAGTATAAAAAAATACGAAGTTTTTCTAAGTCACACAAACCCTGAGACCCCCTCTTCCCCTAAGGGTGCGTGACGTAAAAATTTAAAATTGGGCACCTCGAAAGTTTTGGCACCTGTGCCCTTTCTCTTAAATCCGGCTACTGATTGTAAGTGTATTTCAAAAGAACTTTATAACTTTAGGTCAATCTTTAGAAACAGCCTTAGGCTTTCCCTTTGTGAATAATTCGAAAAAATATATTTTGAGATATATGTATTTAAAGATTTCATGTGCAAGATACCAATTGAAAAAATATTAAACTAATTAAAATTATTTTTTACATATGCTTACAACATTACTTATTCATTTTTTATTAATTTAATTATGAAATTTGGCAATATTTTTTTTTACTTTTACAGGATTTTAAATATTAAGAAAAATTTGGCATAAAACGTTGTAAAATTTTATATTTAAATTACTAACAATGAATAAGTAGTGTATTATGTATATGTAAAAAGTTTAATTTAAATGCTTCAATTTTTTTGTTTGATAATCTTTAAATGCCTATATCTCAAAATCTATTTTTTTCGAATTCTTTCAAAAAGGTAGAAACCTAAGGTTTTTTTAAAAATAATATTCAAGTTAATTGTTTTTGTATTACACTTACAATAATCTGCTAAACAAAATAGATTGTTTATACAAAAAGTAATTAATGCTTTTAAAAAATAAATTCTTTTAAGCAGAAAATGCATAATTTTTGCGAAATGTTGTTAATGTCACACATATATTTTTCTCGAAATTTTTATGTATTTTTAAAAAAATTCGCGATTTTTTTTGTCAACAATATATTCAAAACAAATAATTTTAAAGTTGTTACTTATATCGTTTTTAAAAAAAAGTATTTAAAAATCTTTAATTATTTTTAAAAAAAATTATCAGTACAAACAAATTTTACAGAATATTGCTAATATAATGGTACTTTAATTGTATAATAAATTTTCTACTTGTAACACAAGAAAAAAAAATTCTCTTCAGGTCTATTTTGAGATGAGGTTTTTTAAATTGTAGAATTTGGAAACTTAGCAAGCTTTTTCTTCAATATGTAAGTATTTTATTCAATAAAAAATATCCATTAAACAATGAGTGAATTTTGGGATACGACTTTAATTAATAACTCAAAATCGACGATATGACTCGAACTCTGGTTTCGTAGGAAAAATAAACCGCAATATATTTGAGGTTATTATGGTAGTTAAAATTTATGTAAAAAAGTATACAAGAGAAAATTTTTGGATTACATGCTGCACATTGGCGAGATTTTCCGACAGTTGGCGATTTGTAATTTGGACCTGGCAGCCCTGCTTGCTTATTTAAATGGGACGTTGATCTTCTGTTTTTTCCAACTTCCACCTAAATTTTTTATGTTTATTTTTTAAATTTTTTTTTCAAAGGGACCACTTGTTTGTTATTAAATTCAGGGTGGCAGTGTTAAACGTAGTGGTGGTATTTTTTTACTGCAGAGACAGGGTGGCGTTTATTATGTGGCGCAAAATAAAAACCCCAACTTTTTTTTATTAGCCAGTTAAGAAGATAATTCTATTTCAACTATTTAATAAACTTAATAATTTAAAAAAAAAATATTTATTATTTCTCTTGAAATTCACGATACATTGAATTATTTTAAGGATCCGATCCCTTGCAATTAAACCCAGGAAGGCAGTTTGTAACGGTTGAAAGAACTTTCGTTCGGGGTTGGCATTAGGTCAATAGCGGCTTCGAATTTGTAAACACGGGAGTTTGTCGAAGCGTCGGAAAACATTGGTCTTGGTGAAGTGGCAACATTGTTTAAAATAAAATCACAGGGAACTAAGGACGATTGGGTCGGAGGGTCACTTTGCAAGTGGAATGTTGTCTACATTTTTTTAAGTTCATTATTTCTTAGCGTTCTCCCTTTTTGTAACTGTGTTACTTGAGCTTTTTTTTAAAATTTATTTTTGAACAAGTATTACTTCTAATGATAAAGGTCACGATTATTATTTTGTTATAATGATTGTCTTTTGAGGTGTTATAGTTTGAATCAATTAGATACATTGTAATGAATTCTTTTTTTGAATATGGGGACTGTATAAACATTTTAGTAAGCTATTTTATTTTGAAGAATTTTTTTATAATTTGTCAGCTATTTCGGAAGACAATGTAGTCCGTTCTCATTTTAGTACGCTCTGTACCCAGCGAAAAAAGTCAGCATGAAACCTTCATCAAAATTGTTAAATTTTAAGGTTTTTGAAGGTTTTATAAAGGATATTGAAACAAAAAACTGCAGTTTTTTTGAAGATTTTAATTTTTCTGCACAAAACCTTTAAAATATCTGTATTTTCCCTTCATGATTAAAAATTGAAGGTTTTTTAACAGGTTTTTATGAAGTTTTTTTGCAGTTTTTATGAAGGACATTGAAACAAAAACCTTTAATTTTATAGATCTTCAAAAAAAAATGCAGTTTTCCTGCATAAAACCTTCAATTTCAAAATTTTGGTGAAGGTTTTATGCTGACTTTTTTTGCTGGGTAATATCAGATTTTGTATATACCTGATTTTCTTTCCAACATGACTGTTATTTTGAATGGTAGAAACTCATTATAACAGACAGTATAAAAAAAATTAATAATAATAAATGATGCTTACATTTATCTGAGGGGTTGTTCACACATTAAAATGTGTTTTATATTTTGAACCCTTACGACGCCTCCATCAGTTATTAGCTAAAGAAACAAGCAGGAAACAAACCCACCAGGAAATATTTTTTTTCAAACCAATGAATATCAGCAGACAACATGAACTGGGACTTCTTGTTCTGAAGATTAATGCAGTGTATACGCAAGCATCTTTTTCAATCGAACTTAATTTGGGGACAGTTCTTATTTGATAAATGACAAACACGTTTTTCAGCTAACTACTGTACTCATTGGCGTAGGAAGTGGGGGGGGGGGACTTGATCCCCCCAGGAATTATTTTGAAGGAGTTCAGCCCCCTCCCCTCTGACGTTTTACTATTTAATGCCCTTTCTTTTTTCCAAAGTGCATTTCATAAACCAATCGCTTCAGATGGTTGTATTTGAACGATGAATAATTTTTGTACATATTAGGGTAAAAAGATTAGCATTTTTTAAATTCGAATATTTATTAGAGACATTGAAAAGGAATATATTGGTCAATTTGTTTGGTTTATTCCTGGGGGTGCTTGAGCCCCCCAGGAAGAAATTTGAAGGAACACAGCCCCCCAACGTTTTAATATTTTATGCCCTTTTTTTTCCAGTACATTTCATAAACCAATATTTTCACATGATTGTATTCGAAAGATGAATAAATTTTGTACATATTAGAGTAAAAGATTAGCATTTTTTAATTTAAAATATTTATTAGAAACATTACAAAGGAAGATATTGGTCAATTTGTTTGGTAAAAAAAATGATTAAATGAGATTTTGTTTCAGAGTTATTATTTCCTTATATGTTGAAACCATCAAAATTTATATTTATGTTTCTTTAAAGAAAGCTAAGTTTAAATAAATTCATTTAAACAACCACTAGTATAAACATTAGTACATTTATAAATTCATATTTTAGCTTAAAATAGCGATTTCAAGGTTACTTTATGTTTGAAAAATGTTCAAACGAAAACGAAAATACTTTAATTTATTTTTTGATAATCTATCCATGATAGATCAACTCAATACTATTTTAACCACACAAAAAAACATCTTTTATGTAAAGAAAATTTTCAGCCCTTCCCTGAAAATAAGAAGAAATTCAGCCCCTCCCCCCATACGCCACTAACTGTACTTTCACTGATGTACACCCTGCTACAATACACCCGTACAGGGCCGCCCTTAGGGGTGTGCGACGTGTACCACCGCACGGGCTCCCGGGCTTTTAGTGGGGGTCGTGTGCGGTGGCAAAAACACATAAAACTAAAATGTGATTGAAGAAAATGATTTCCATGAATGATTAAATATTCCAAATAACACCTCACCCAATTTTATTGTTTCATTTGACAAAGTTAAAAAATTCCTATATTAAAAAATACAATTCAATTTCTCGGAATGCTCCCCTCCCCCAATAATAAATTAGTACACCGAAATAATTTGTGCTTGTTCCATAAAAATTCTTTGCACCGCCCATGATTATAAAATTGTATAACGTTTTATAACACTGTATAAATAGTTCTATAAAAAATATTTCCCGCTATTTACATTTAGACTTAAAAATATAATAAACCTGTATTCATTTAAAATAACTTTATGTAATAAAAGTTGGTTAAATATAAACATATATTGAAAATATAAAAAAAATTAAAATTGGTTGAATGACACGACAACAGATGGCAGCATGGTCGTTTGGTTAGAAATAGTTATGTTATGAGTTTATTTATCTGTACAAAATTTCCGTTTTTTTGACACTATCATAAATTTTTTATTTAATAAGCAAAACAAACTCGCTTTGCTGGTTGTTTTCATTTCCGAGCTACTGAGCTACGTGCGCAAGCCAAAGGAAAAACTTGTGACCAGTCACTCGAATATTTGGAAGAAAGACAGGAGATTGGAACCTTCCTTTCAGGAAAAACAACTGAACAGGATGAGAAACCGTTAGCAGTTATATCGCGGAGAAAGAGATGACGAAACCCATATTATTTTTTAAATTAAATTTATAAACTCTTTGATTGGTTGTGAAAATCGAAATATTCGCTGAACACAAGAATAAATATAAAAATGGCGTATGGCTGTGCCGGAGAATTTCAAGAAAGGTTTAACGTTAAACGTCACTTCAGCAAATATAGGAATTGGTTGTCAACCAAAAGCAGATAAAAACATTTTTTTCTGACTTAGTCAATCCTTTCATCCATGCTCTATATGTTCACAAGATTTTCTGAAGATTTTGCATGTTTTATATCAAGATTTTACATGCATCGGTTTCAAGTTTCCTATAAAAAATGCACAAAATTGTATCAGTCGAGCTACACTGTAAAAAAAAAAATGGTTAAAAATGAATAAATGAAAGTTCTCGTTTTTCTTTGAGTACAATTACATCGTAAATGAGCGATGACGAATTCAAATTTAAGTAACCGTACTTTCGTACAAAGAGCAGTGTGATTTAATATTTCGAATCTCGGCTTCTGTTCAAGCCATTTTGGAAAGCGACATGACACACTTAAAATATTTGTTCTGGAGATGGTTTTTCACATTTGATGTCGATTGCTTCAATGCAAACTAAGTTATTACAATTCAATTATCTTACTTCCCATTCTTTTGGCGCACCTTTTTAACATTACTTCTGTTTATAACTTCTTCATGTAACCCTGGTAGCTTAAAAGATAATACTTTGGACAGCGGTGCCTGATAAGTCTTGGTTGCAATTGTTGATATTTATTGAAAGGGATTTATGAAGGCAGCCCATGTATGCTAGCTTCTGCTCTTTTTATTCATTTTTACCCATTGTACTCAATTTTAAGTACACGTCTTTTTCAAAATTGAGATTTATTATTCGGAGCCCTGATAAGTATCGAATGCATTCAAAAATGAGTACAATTTACTTTTTTTTAAATATTTATTTTTAACAGTGTATTTGTAGAGTAACATAATGTTTTCATCCTTTAAAATCCAATTTAGCTGATTTTAAAAGCGTTCCACTCCTAACAGGACCTGATAACCGAATAGGCCCGGGAAACCCAGGCTTACACTTTACATTGTTGAGGGGCCCCCAAATCAAACATTTTATATAAATATTTAACTACCTTAACATAGTTTGCTACTAAATTTACAATGAAAATGTGGCATTATTAACTATAGCAAAAAAAGTTGCCACTTGTGTTACATTTGTTCGAATATTGGGGAAAAAATCAAAAGCATACAGGATATTAGGAATAATCATTAATTATTAATATTTTTTAATATAATTTATAATGTGTTTCGTCTTAATGTCATTTATGGGCAAGGATTTGAGTGCATGTAAAAGCTCGATTTGATGTTCCAGGGTCAATTTGACGGCAATGAGGCCCCCATTTAAAGGCCCCCTTGCTTCAGTGTCTTAATCGGGCCCTGACTCCAAAACAGAAATCTATTGCTAATTTCTTCATGTATTCATGAATACTTTAAAAAACATGGTCTAAATACACACGAAACATTCTTTACATTTTTAGGGGTAAACATCAAAATAGTTTTCCTCATGAAACAAATCCATCCCTCTGAAAACAAAACCAATTAAAGTAAAAATCCCCCAACCCCCCCGAAAGAAAAAAGCCATTTACACTTCAGAATAACCATTTCCCAACATTCCCCTTATCAGTTATAGACTGTGAAATGGCATTCTCGCCCTCGCAAACCACAAGCAGCAAAAGGCAAACGACTTCTCAAAAAGAACATAAAAAAAAACGAGGACAGACACTTTATCGGGGTGCGCTTTTATCACCACTACTCCAACCCACTGGTGGGAGTGTCGATTCCGGGAAAAACTTCGGAAGATTCCACGTAAAGGGGTTTGAGAAACAGCAGAGCCCTCCTCCCCCTCCTTTTCAGCAAGCGATATTTTTCTCGTAGTAACAGCAAGTCGAGGGAGTGAAACGGGGTCACAGACAGATGAATCTAACGGTGGTTTCCTTTTTTTAGACTTCTTTCGAGTTTGCAATTATAAGTCCTGGTTGCTCAGAATTTTTAGAAATTGTTGTAATATATTTAAAAAAAAAAGCGTAATAATACTTAATTCTAAAGTAATTAATGTTTTTAAGCTAACATATATTTTAAATATTACAAGATATATATTCAATATATTCGCACACTGTTAAAATAAGGTACTCAAAAAATGTAATATGTACTCATATTTGAGTACATTCGATGCTTATCATAGCTTCAAATACATAAGTTTCATTTTTGAAAAGGCACGTACTCAAAAATGAGTACAATGAGTAAAAATGAATAAAAAGAGCAGTTGCTTACGTAGTCTGTCATCATAAATCACTTTCAATAAATATCAACAATCACGACCAAGATTTACCGGGAATCGAACCCATATCCTCACCGCAGTGCCTTATGTGTTTTACTATCAGGGCGACGTGAAGCAATTTTAAACAGAAGAAATGTTAAAAAGTTGTGCCAAAAGAATGGGAAGTAAGATAATGGATTTGTAATAACTCAGTTTCCATTGAAGCAATCGACATCAAATAATATGGAAAACCATCTTCTAAACAACTATTTTATGTTTGTAGAGTCGTTTGGTTAATATGACTTGAAGTGAAGTTGAGAGTAACAATATTAAATAACATTGCTTATTTTTGATAAAGTACGATTATTTTAATTTGAGTACGTCCTCGCTCATTTACGATGCAATTATACTGAAAGGAAACGAGTATCTCCATGTACTCATTTTTAAATACCCTTTTCTTTAAAGCTTATATTCAGCGAACGTTTTTTCTTAAAGAAAAGCAAAACAAAATAAATTAATATATTTTATAAAAAAAATATATTATTTTTTAAGAAAGTTATGAATTATTTTTAAATTTGATGATATGAGATAATATTTAAATTTCCTTGCCAATACGTTAGATTTCAATTTCGACGTAATAGATTTATTTACGTATATAACAGATTTGAGTGCCCTTAAAGATTATTTATGAAAAAAAGTAAAGAAATCTACAAATTTTTAATTTTAACATGGGTTAATCTAACGTTTATTTAATCTAAACATTGGTTTAAGACAATCATATTTTATCTAAATGTTTTACCAAAAAAAGTATAGTTTAGCTAAAATTTACTAAATAATAATAATAAAAGATAAACTAAAATTTTTTTGGATATTTGTTTTTGAAATCTATGATAAAAATCACAGGCAGAAAAATACAAAAATGATAAATACAATTAAAATTAAGTAATAAATTATTAATAATTACATTTTTAAAGGCTAAAATCTTTTCGGAAATATATTTTTAGTTTTAAGGTTTTAAATTGGTTAAATATTTTTGAAGTATCTTTGTAAATAATATAAAGTGCTATTCAAAATATAAAAAGTAAAATATAAATAAACATATATTAATTATTGACTACATATTTTATTAGTCTGTAAATATTGGAAGTCTGTATTATTAGTAAGTAAATATTGTACAGAAAATATTTTATTTTAATCAAGATATATTCGTAAAAATTATAATGTAGTTTAAATTTATATTTCAACTAAATTTTCTTATATATAGTTTTAAATTATATGTTAGTGCCATATATTTTAAAAATATTCTAAATATTTTTTGTAAGATTTTTAGGTAATTTAAATTCCTATGCTGGAAAAACTGAAGATCAGTGAATTATATATTACTGCCTTGGCAGTCTTTAAATTATGAAAAGTCACTTTATAATAAAAACAATTTCTGTCTTTTAATTTTTTCTACGCCATTTTAAATTTTATGATGTCTTCTACTAATCAACTGTTCCGATTACGTCACACGAAAAAGCTTATAGGAATCTAACATTCGTGAGTGTTTAATTCAAGCAGATAATTTAAATATTTTCATTGTACTAAATTAATAAATTTAGAATTATAAGAGAGTGAGTTTGGTTTTGTAAGAAGTTCTTTAATGACATGTTTTCCCATTCAATAACATCAACGATTTTTTAAGAGAAGTATATATTAAAATTGTGTCGACTAATATTGAGGATATTGCGATATTGCATTAGAGAAAATTTTAAACAGTCTATAAAAAAAATATTTTATTTTAATCCAGAGAAAAGCAACGTTCGCTCTGGAATGCATTCAAAGTTATTTTTCGAAATCGAATAGATATTTTATAAAGTGGTTTCAACAAAGCCGGAATACACACCTAGCAAAAAAGAATAAGCTTCGTTTAGAACAAGCACGTGAAAATGTCATGTTCATCAAGATGGAAAATGATAATAATCTCAATTCGAATATCAAAGCGTTAACAAGAAAGAAAGTTAAATGAGATAAAAGAATCAACATCGAAGACGTTAATAACTTTTTATCGAGATGTATAATTTCGTCATAATATCTACACTTTTATTTCAAAATAAAAATAAAAAATAACATTAGGTATGGTGTTCCTATTGAGACCGGCGCAGCCCTTAAGACGCGCAATGTCAAACTCAACAGTGAGTTTGGTTGCAAATTTAAGTTATAAATAACCATGAAACACAAATGATAATTGAAGTTTTAATTTATCGTCATGATTGACAGTATCTTACATGGATAATGCAATTTATTTCAATCGGATATTAAACTTCACAAACCGACTTGAAATACACAGTAAATATATCTTATTGTCAATTGAATTCTCTTTAAAATTTTCCAATTGTCATTGAAGTTACGTAAAAATCTAAAAAAAAAAAAAAAAAAATTAAAAAAAAATCGAACGTTTTTCTTTGTTCGACAGATATTTTGAAACACTGGCATATTCCACACAAATTGCGTCGGCATAAATAAAATAATATATTTAGAATAATATATTTATTTAGAATGGCCAACTTTGTGTTTTCTTCTAAAACATTATTAGATTAACTAAATTAAAATAAAACGCAAAAAAGCATTAATTTAAGTTAACGGGAGAAATTTACTTTATTTTGTAAAAAGACCTATATTACCCCATGTTCCATTTCACCACCGTATTTTCAAATTATCAGGTTTTTTGCGCGTACCTAAAGCCGTATGACGCAAGTGATTTCCCTTGTGCTATTTTTGCTATATTATTTCCGTTACGCTCCACTTTTCTCTACATGCACCTCATACCAGGAACCGATTTAAAAAACTTCACAATTAAAATATCATTTTCATAAATATAACTTTTCAAATTCGTTTCAAGAGAAGGCATATAAATTAAGTCAAGGGCCCATTGGTTGCATTTTATATCAATAAACACCGCCACTAGTTTCAACTCAATTTAAATTTTCAAAGAAATAAATAAATTTAGAATAATTTTTTTTATTTTAGACTTTATTATAGGACTGTAATATTTTAAGAATTTGAACGTAACGTTTTATACTATAAAGAACAAATATTTACATTAGGTGTTTTAAAGATCCCTATTACGAATGACAGATTCTTTTGTGTTTCCTCAAAGACCCACAGTTCCAAAGAACGCAGTCATGTTTAAAATCGGAATGTGAGGAACTCTCAGTTCTTGGCCCTCTGTCCATGTTATACCGAGAAATACGAGCTGTCAACGACAATCTGTTTTTGAAACAAAACTACGCCAAATATTATGCCAACATTGTATCATGATTTAACCATCCACTTGTCTGGCTGCAGAACTATGAGCAATGATTTGGAATTTGTGAAATAGGGATTTTATAAGTAAGTGGATGGTTAAATCCTGATACAATGAGCTGTCAACGGCAATCGGTTTTTAAAACAAAATGACGCCAAATATTATGCCAACATTGTATCAGGATTTAACCATCCACTTGTCTGGCTGCAGAACTATGAGCAATGATTTGGAATGTGTGAAATAGGGATTTTATAACTAAGTGGATGGTTAAATCCTGATACAATGAGCTGTCAACGGTAATCGGTTTTTGAAACAAAATGACGCCAAATCTTATGCCAACATTGTATCAGGATTTAACCATCCATTTGTCTGGCTGCAGAACTATGAGCAATGATTTGGAATTTGTGAAATAGGGATTTTATAACTAAGGTATTAACACGTAAATACGGAACCTATTAAAGATATTTTTGAACTGAATTAGAAATACTTATATGCGGTGTCGTTGGTATATAAATATATTCTATAAAAGTAAATTTTTTTTGGTGCAGTTTGTAATTGTGGTTTGGTTAATAATGTCTCTTCAATACATTGCTAGATTTTATTTGTTCTGTAGCGAAGTGGGGTGGGTATACTGGATTTGAACTCGGGCTCATGCTAAGATGCTGGATATCATGCTAAGCCGATACTCTATCCGTTAGACTAAAGTAATTACTGTAGGGATGGTATCGGGTATATGAAGTGACCACCGCAGTACCCCCTTCTCAGTGAGTCGGGCGGAGGGACGAATGCGCGATGAGTAATCACGTGATGCTTGTGGCGGCTGTTGGAGATGGCGCCACGCGCTGTTGGGAGAAACTTGCTTTTGTTCTTAGTTCGAGGTCGCTACTATAGCCAAGTTCGGTTTACCGGGTTTTGAACTCTGGACCTTTCGTATGCTAAGCCGATACTCTATCCGTTAGGATAAAGTTGTAACTGTACCCTGAATGGTGGTATGGGGTAAATGAAGTGAGCTCCATAATATTAATAACATTAAGGTAGAGCAGGGTCTGTTTTTGCCAGCGGTAATATCGAAAAAAATGCAAGCAATGCGTGATTTAAAAAAAAGCAACTCAAGCAATGCTTGATTTAAAAAAAAGCAACTCAAACAATGCCTGATTTAAAAAAAAAAGGAATTCAAGCAATGCCCGATTTAAAAAAAAGCAATTCTAGCAATGCCTGATTTAAAGAAAAAGCAACTCAAGCTACGCCTGATTTAAAAAAAGCAACTCAAGCAATGCCTGATTTAAAGAAAAGCAACTCAAGCAATGCTTGATTTAAAAAAAGCAACTCAAGCAATGCCTGATTCAAAGAAAAGGAACTCAAGCAACGAATGATTTTTAAAAAAGCAACTCAGCAATGCCTGATTTAACGAAAAGCAACTCAAGCAATGTCTGATTAAAAAAAAGCAACTGATGCAATGCCTGATTTAAAGAAAAGCAATTCAAGCAATTTCTGATTTAAAGAAAAACAATTCAAGCAATGCCTGATTTAAAGAAAAAGCAACTCAAGCTACGGCTGATTTAAAAAAAGCAACTCAGCAATGCCTGGTTTAAAGAAAAGCAACTCAGCAATGACTGATTTAAAGAAAAGCAACTCAAGCAATGCCTGATTAAAAGAAAAGGAACTCAAGCAACGCCTGATTTTTAAAAAAGCAACTCAGCAATGCCTGATTTAAAGAAAAGCAACTCAAGCAACGCCTGATTTAACGAAAAGTAACTCAAGCAATGCCTGATTAAAAAAAATATTTATTGCTAAAAAAGTTCAACGGAACATTTTTAACCGTCTCACAGACCACGGGTTGGGAACCACTGTACTAGAGGAAGCCCCATTCATTCCGGAAAGGCTCATAGTGGGATCCGCACTGACACACATTCTCGAAACAATCTGTGGCCATCTGTATGGAGGGAAGAGGGGCACCAGATGCCGTTCTGCAGACAGATTGCGGTAAACACGCGGCTCGGCGGGGGTGGTCCTCTCCCTCCCTCTCTCTGCGCGGAAGAGAGAGGGAGAGAGACCTCTCCGGCTGACCCCCAGACGGGAAGAAAGAGTTGGACTGTTGTGGGTTGGATACCCGTTCGATACCCGTTTCGTTTGGAATGCCCCTATTCTGAGGACCGCTGGGTATGCGAGTGGTTGCCGTAGGAACGGCTCCATCGTTTGATAGGACAATAACCGCTGTGTGGGACAGTCAGGGCACTGTAAAAAAAGGAGCTTAAAAATGAGTACTCGTTTTTCTTTGAGCACAAATACATCGTAAATGAGCGATGACGCACTCAAATTTAAGCAAACGTGCTTTCTCAAAAATGAGCAGTGTGTACTTTCGTAAAAAGGAGCTAATCTCAGCTTCTGTTCAAGCCATCTTAACAAAGCGATCTGATAAACTTATATTAATTATTCAGAAAATGGTTTTCCTCGTTATTTGATGTCGATTGCTTAAATAGAAACTGAGTTATTACAACTGAATTATCTAACTTCCCATTCTTTTGATACACCTTTTAAACAAGTCTTCGGTTTATAACTTCTTCACTTCGCCGTGGTTGTACAATGGATAAGGCACAGGATTGTGGTATCTTAGGATCTGGATTCGGTTCACAGAAAGTGTTGGTTGTAATTGCCGATATTTATTGAAAGCGATTTATGTAGGTAGAAAATATTGGTAGCATATGCTATTTTTATTTATTTTGCTTATTTTGGAGTACATGCCTTTTTCAAAATTGAAACTTATGTATTCGGAGCTATGATAAGTATCGAATGCAATCAAAAATTAGTAAATTTTTCTTATTTTTAATTAACTATTTTTAACCGTGTTGTGGAGTCAGGATTTTGTGTCGGTTAAGGTCCAATTTAGATTTTATCATTTTCATTTTTCAATATTTCTAAAACTTTTATTTTATTAACTGCATGTTAATTTTTAAAAAATATTAAAAAAAAAAATAATATTAAATAAAACGTAATAGTTAGATACTAAGCTTTTGGGGTAAAACTTATACTTTTGTGGGGATTTTTTTTATTCATCACAAAATCAAATTAATTAAAAATATACATACTATAATATACTATTTAAATATGAACCTTGCAGTAGCGTTAGTTCAAATATTTAAACCCCTTTTAATACTTTTGTGTGGATTTATGTTTGGAATAATCTCAAAATTAAATTTATAAAAAATATACTTATAATATACTATTTAAATACTAATCTTGCTTTTACCTAAGGAAATTGTTTTTGAATCCCTTTTAATACTTTTGTGTGAATTTTTGTTTGGATTCATCTCAAAATTAAATTTATAAAAAATATACTTATTATAATATACTATTTAAATATTAATATACTTTTGCCTTAGTAAAAATTTTTAAAATCCCTTTTAATACTTTTGTCTGGATTATTGTGTGGATTCATCTCAAAATCAAATCAATGAAAAAAATTACTGCAATCAAAAAACTAAAAATCGATCGAATTTAATATACAAAATAAAAATATTAAAATTTTTCCATTAAATTATTTTGGAATAATAAAATTTTGTAAAAATTTTGTAAATCCCTTTTAATACTTTTGTCTGGATTATTGTGTGGTTTCATCTCAAAATTAAATCAATGAAAAAAAATTCTGCAATCAAAAAACTAAAAATCGTTCGAATTTAATATACAAAATAAAAATATTTCAATTTTTCCATTAAATTATTTTGGAATAACAGACTTTTGTTTTGCAAATAGGAATTAAAAAGGATCACATTCCGATCTTTACGATCCTAAAGAGACCTCGACGGTTACTTGTGCTCAAAAAAAAATCTTGATCTAATTTCGGAAAGCTGTTCGCTGTTCAAAAAGTACAAAGTACGTAAGCGCTCTCCAATGTTTTGATCCGTCTCTTGATTGTGACGTAATTTATCGATATAAAATGCAGATTAAGATCTTTAACAAGTGTACTTGTAAGCGATATTTTCTATGGCTTGGATTTTTCATGCTGAATGTGAACTCATTTTTGAAATATTCTTTACGAAAATTGTTTTTTCGGTAGATAGTTTTAGTGCAAGGCTTTTTTTTGGGGTATTGAAACAGAATTGGGTTTATATCGGAATCAAATATATGAAGTAGTTATCTATGTGTATGCAGGTACATGGTGGGAAGTATAAATGTGAAAACAATGCAAGTTATTGTTAGGTATGATTGCATAAATTTCATGAAAATTTCGAAAAATATTCTAGTTTTTCACAAAATTTATAAATACAAATATTTAGGACCCAAAAGAGGTCCAAGGCCCAGCAAGGTTGGTTCAGCCAGTATCTCCTAAGTATCCCGCAACGAATATCTAACTTCATTTTGAAATCTTTTACTCCTCTACAATTAACAATATTTACTGGCAAGTTGTTCCATTTGTCTATTACCCTATTATAGAAATTTCTCCCTTCCCGTTTAAAATGAGATGTGTTTAATTTAAACCCTTGACCTCTCGTTCTATCACTCATTTTAAAATCTGAACCTTCCACATAACCTTGTTTAATAAATTTAAAGAGTTGCATCAAATCACCTCTAACCCTTCTCTCTTCCAGAGTATACATAGTCAAATTTCTTAATCTATCTTAATAATCCATGCCTGAAAAACCTTGGAACTGTTTAATAGCCCTATGCTGTACTTTCTCTAATTTATAGAGATTTGTATACAATCAATAGCATTCTTAAGATATGGTGACCAAGACTGTACAGCATAGATCAAGATGAGGCCTTACAAGATGAGGGATGAAATTTAAAGGTATTTTTTTATTGAAAAAAAAATGTAAATTTTAATGGAAGTATGTTTGACGAAACATTACTGAAATCATTTAAATTCAAAGGGTTACAAAGTTGTCATTAAGATTATAAAAACATAGTGAGAAAGTGTAGTATATACACATTGTGCTTGGAGGCATACACACGGGTCTATTTACTCTTAATATTTTTTGTTTTATCTGAAAAGTACTAAGTCAATAACAAGTGTGTTTGAGAATAAATTTGCTTTGTGACACTGATGTTAGCACTATTGTCTTCTATGACTTCGTCAAAACGAAAACCTTAATATCTCAAAAGAGCTTTTTTGTTTACTTAGTGAGTTTTTACGCCAAGCCAATATATTTGATATTGGTAGTGGATGTTTTCAATTGTTGTTTATAGAATTATTTAAATAATTTAATTTTAATGGATCTTAATTATTTGTTGCGTTATATACCTTTGATGTTTGTGAGAAACCATGTAACCTAAAAAAAAATCAGATATTTAATCATGAATGTAAGATACAAATTCGAATATCCAACTTTAATGAAATACAAAGGAACAATAACAATAAAAAATATAATAATATATATAAAAAAGAGGAAATAATATTTTCAAAAACTTAAATGGCCGGTAATAAGGAATTCGGCAAAGCATAAAATAGAACGTATAAATTCCCGCCATTTCACATGTTTGCATTACATAAATTCTTGAAAGTAAAATAGACAAGAGACGGCCTGATATTGCACCAAACACTTAAAAGCGACACATTGCTATAAAAAATACACCTTAGTTGACGTCGCTTAATGCTTGAGTAGGTTTCCCTTCTCAATTAAAATCCATTGAAGATGAATGCAGATTGCCAAGTGATAAAATTGAGAGAGAATCAGTTAGAAAAAAAGGTCGTCTATTGCTTTCACAACTAGTCGACTGTATCGATCGACCTTCACCTCCCGAGATAAAAGCGTCGTCAGTCCTTCGGTACTAGTCAAAGTGCTACAAAGCGAATGCGCTATGCTGGAAAGCCTATTGTCCAGGTGAATTATTTCATGGCTCCGAAAGATGTTGGTTGTTTGCATTAACTTCTCAGTAGAGTTAGATCTACCTGTAGTTCGAACCCTAAAGATGTTGTTGATTTGAATTAACTCCATACTAGAGGTAGATCTACATTTAGTGCGATTCCTAAAGATGTTGGTTGGTTGAATTAACTCCTCACTAGAGGTAGATCTACCTGTAGTGCGAATCCTAAAGAAGTTGGTGATTTGAATTAACTCCATACTAGAGGTAGATCTACTTCTATTTCGAATCCTAAAGATGTTTGTTGGTTGAATTAATTCCTCACTTGAGGTTGATCTACCTGTAGTGCGAATACTAAAGTGTAGGTTGCTTGAATTAACTTCGCACTAGAGGTAGACACAATGGGCTATCCCGAATTAAAGAATAGGGAACATTACCTGTTAATTTTGAACCTTGGTCAGATGATGAGAAAAACTCCTGAGTCGGAACCCTACGCAACCTGAACAATTGCGGGAACATTTATATTACGACAGATTTAACATGCACTAATCCCCTATACACTGCGGATTATTTTGGCGGACGACGAAGAACGAAAATGGCAATCTTAGGATACGATCTCGCTGTATTTTTAAATTCAAAATTTAACCCCCAAACCCTCTGATAACGAGTCGAGTACTTCACCATTGGCCCCCGCCAGCCTCAGAAAGATATGAAAAATTCAACAATCCATTTTAACCCTTCGAGGTCGAGGAACATGTCTTTATATTTACGTTTGTATTATGGAACAGTTATATCCCGTTCCTGTTCTTTTTCCCAATCAATGTTCTGAGGATGCCCAAGTGACGTCATACTTTTAAATGGAATTATATTAAGAACAAGCTAACGAAAGAAAAGCGTATTTTATATTCAGTTCTCGTTTAGTTTTAAGTACAAAGAACATGCCGTTATTTTTGTGACTGAGAGTCACATCTCGACCGTATAGGGTTAAAGTATGAGAACCTGATACGACACGTTTTTCAAACAGTATAATTTTTATCGAAAACGATTGCGTGGCATGCTCCAAAAAGATTCATCGTGTAGAAGGGACTGGTGTACGTTAAATTGATTGGGGGGGGGGGGGGGGGTGAGAATGCCATTATGTTGTTTGCGTCAAAGTTTCAGGAGTGGAGAATCAATTAATATGTTGTCCTTACAGTCTGACTGTGATTGAAAGTTTTTGGGGATTAAAAATGTTTTTCCCTGGCGAATAATACAATATTTATCAATTGGGTAAAATCAATTGAATAAAACTTATCCTGGAAATAGGATTATAGTCTAATAGACATCTGTTTGGTGGCCAACTGACAGGTTTTGAACTATCTTTACAATAATAGAACTAACAGTGGTCAAAGGAGCCAACGCAGATTCTTTTCATTTATGATTTGGAGTTTGTGTGTCCGCAGCCAGCTTTCCCCTCGACCAGCTTGCGGAGGGCAGACGTCCTGTTGACAGTTCGACAATTGGTCCGCAATCCTTTGTCATATGCCGATGACCTTACGGGAACATTTATTTTGTGAAGAACAGCTTGTAAGAAACATGTGTCGGATGCATGTTTGCACCTTGAATTTCCGTTTCTAAACTCGGGGACAACCTAAGTTGAACCTGAAGCGTAAGCTATGATATGTATAAATATTCAATTGCTTAAGGCTCAACTTAGGTTGTCCCCGAGTATAGTTATATTTCGTGAGCAAGAAAGAATGTTTATTTTTTGGCAGTATTTTAAGATATACTTTTTAGCACAGATTTTTGCTATTCTAACCATAGAGTAATGATACAAATAGAGGAATAAAAATGCTGATTTCCGTGTGTCCATCATCGAAACCACGTGATATGTGGAAATGCCAATTCATTCATGCGCCAATATTACTTGGCAGGCCTTGGCGACTTTCAGAACTAAACGAGATCGAAGTATTGTAATATGGTTTTGTGTTTAATTTTGTATTTAAATATAGTTTTTTTTAACGAGTGGCACAATTTAAGGGAGTTTAACAAATATATTAAGGAGATTTTTCTTACTTTGTAGTTTTGAAATAATTGCATTACGTTTTTATGTAAAAAATTTACCATAAGGGAAGTTCTTTCAATTGTTATTTTGTATACTTCAATAAGAAAATAGGAACAATAAATACTGAGAAATATAAAGAGTTTCGCTTCTTCGAGTATTGAACACAAATAAAATATTTTTGTTTCGTTAATGAAGAGGAAATATTTAGCGCATATTGTTTGAAAGTAAGTAAATACGTACATATATGTTAAGAAGTTGAATACGAACAGAACTCCTTATCGCCAAATTTGGAACTCCTGCAGATGTCTGAACGGCAAATGTGGCAGCGCTATAACCACGTGATGTTGGTTTTTCTTTTCAATGTTGACACCGCGGCCTTACGACAGTCTGGCATTGAAGGCGCTCTCTATTTAATATTACAACTCTCTGATTCTAACAGGCCATCCACATTCTTTTATTTTACTGACATTGTTATAGCAAATAAATATACGGTATTTCTGGCCCAATAAGGTAAAAACAGGGTTTATGCAACTCACATTGAAATAACTGGGTAGGATATTAAATTCACAACAGATAAGAATAAAATAAATATTACTTGGATGTCACGAGAAGGGTTTTAGCAATGTGAAATAGAGAAATTACGTCTAACGTGTATGTAAATATTCGAAATGAATAAGAGAAAACAGTTTCGATTACAAAAAAAATATAGTTATGAATAACTCTGTAATACATAGACTCATGACAAAAAAACCTAAAACAAAATATTGAAATAATAATTTAGGTGGGTGAAATTTCTCTTTAATAAAAATGAGAATGAAGGATGTTTTTCGGAAAATTAACAGAATACCGGTTCTTCGTAAGAGGTCAATTAAAACGTCATAGTACGCAAATTTAATAGATAACATGCCATTTTCTCTCCTTTAACCGCTTTTTATTTGTAAACTCCATAAATAAATTTCTTTTAACATTTGGTTACGAAAAGAATAATGTAGAAAATAAAAAGATTTGTATTTCAAAACAAATGGATTTTTTTTTTATTATTTATAATATATACTTACGAGATAATAGTTTTTTTTTAATTAATGATTATTAAAATAACTTAATTTTTGAACGAGCGACGGTGAGATCTCTCTTTTAATTCTACTTTTCGGCATATGTTTGTTACGCAGTTACGACCGCACGCGTTGTTTGATTTTCTTCAAATGTGACATGAATGTTTCCTTGAAGTCATTAAAATCGACGTTTATGTTAAAAAAAAATTTTTTTTTTGGTCACACGCTCTTTAGTTTCCAGAATTATTAGTTAAAAGTGCATTAAGTATTTTAATGCCTTGACAGCAGTTTACAACGTGAATGTTGTATAACAAATGGAAATTAATTGTTTTATATATATATATATATATATATATATATATATATATATATATATATATATATATATATATATATATATATATATATATATATATATATATATATATATATATATATATATATATATATATATATATATATATATATATATATATATATATATATATATATATATATATATATATATATATATAGACAACTCTCGTTATCTCGAATTCGAAGGGAAGTGTATAAAAATTCGAGATATCGAAAATTCGAGTTATCGAAAATCCTATAAAAAAGCTGTTTTGGTAAAAAATAAATACTAGTTTACACGACTTTATTTAACATATCTATCCAAAATAGTTTGGTAAGTATTTCTATTTTTTTTTTCGAAATCAATTATATTTTCCAAATGCACGATTGCTTGAAATGACTCTGATGTTTTCTTTTCCGGCCTCGATTCAATGAATGCACGCATAGATTTTATCGAAGATAGAGCTTCTTATAAAGTTATCTTTGGAGGAGGTTAGCATTCTTAATTATCATTCTTCTTCTGAGAGCGAACTCTCATCAAATGCTGCTATAGCGAGTGCATTGCCTAAACAAAAATGAGAAGGGGTCGAGTGTCGTCTTCATATTTTAAGTGAGTTGGTTTCTGGACGGTCGGTAATGTTCCAAGAAAAAACATTCGCACTTTACCGAAAACGCCAGCTGGTTTGAGGGACGATAAATCATTAATCTTCCTTGTTGGACTGACTCTGCGTTAAAGAGGAGGGGATACAGCTCAGGGAATCCAGTCTGGCGACATTCAAACAAAAGGGTGAGGCACAGGTAGGAATCCAATGTGTGTATACCCTTTCAATAACGCACAATAAGAAAGAGAACTGATAAAGAAGAACGTGGCAATTACATATATGCTAAAGGTTCTTCAAAATCCGTAGTTTTGAGAGGAAAACAAAATTTTGAGTTGTGAGGAAACTTCGAGTTATCGAAAATAACGACGAAAAACTTCGAATTAAAGAGATAAAATTACATTCAATAAGTATTCGATATTAAATAGTCGGTCATAAATTGTTGGGATATGGTCATTGTTTGGCTGTTTAAATACACATATTAAACCATTTTTTTACTATTATTTTATTGGCACTACAGCTAAGAGACTTTTTTGAAACACAAGATTTAATAATTGGCCAAAAAAATATTCTATTATAATACTATTGCTAAATTTGACCATCGCCAACAAGTTATCACCACCCTGTATCGAAATGAGATGTTTTACTGCCAACAGACAAACTCTTTACTGTATTATAATAGAATACTAAAATACAAATATAGGATGGAAATCCCACAAATAGACTCATATAAACACAGAAAACGCAATACCTTTCATCCCGCCGCGCACTCCCCTAATTGCGTCGCCAACGAGCCGCCAAATCCCCGTGCCCTCATCATTCGAAGATAAAACAAGCGATTAATTAGCGAGAAAAAGAGCTGCAGAAGGTAGCAGCGACTGCGGCTGGATAAGTGCTCCATTAGGCGTAAACACGGCCACCGGAGGTCGGAGCTGTGTTTACCGCCTTCTCCCTTGCGCCCTCTCCTTCAGCGACGGAGCTCTCTCAGATGGGGCTGCTTGGAGGAGAGAAGAAACGCAGACCTCTTTTCTTGTGAGATTTTTAGGAGAGAAAATTCCATAGGCGCCAAAATGAGGGGCGACTAAAGACATTGGATTGAAAAGGGCGCCAAGTGTTTTTGAAAATTGGAAGTGTAAACATGTAATGAAATGTTATCGGGAATTTGGAAGTCGATTTTCAAAAAAAATCCGATATTTAAATATTTTAATTAAGTTGCGTATATGCAAGGTCCTGTCACCTTTTACATCACCCTGTATTTTAACTTAATTTAAAATTTAAATATATGTAAATTAAAAAAAAAATCAGATTACAAAAGAATATCACAACTTTGAAAGCTTATTATTTATTATTATTATTATTATTTATTCCCGCAACCAAATAATTTAGAGCGTCATTCTGGCGTCGGAAGTTAAAAGCTCTAAATGCAATTTTTTTAAGAATAATTTTTGCTTCCCTGATTTTTCCTTAAAAAGACACCTTTTTAATGCATTAACATTCCATCATTCAAATATGATGATGAGTTAAGAAATTTATATTGGCCATAACTCCAGTTGCAGGCGGTTTTTGATAAAAGAGAAGGCCCCATAATACAAGTAAATACTAAAAAATCCCTCAATCTTTAGAAGTTTCGAAAACTTAACATCAACGAAAACTAAACACAGAGTAAAAACGATTTAAAGTTTTCATTCCTTAATAACATAACTGTCAATCCACCATAAATCTCAAATAACTCATAAAAAACATACAGTTCTAGAATTGCAAGCATATTTAGAAGTTTCCAAACTATAATTTTAGCAAATAAAAAAAAATCGAGAATTTTACGTTATTTTGGGCGTGTGTCCCCGTAAAAACAAATAAAGTATATTCTGTGATAGTGATAACCTTTCTAGAAATTATTAGAGTAAAATTGAGTCTTTCTACCTTGTCTTTCTTTTTATTAAAAACCAACTGATAATCAAGGGAATTTTGTTCAATCATTTCAATAATCTATTTACGCAATACCAAATATATTTACATCCAATTACATGACATTTCACATCCATGTCTTATCCGGGATTCGAATCCGCGACCTATTGCTTCGCAATCCCGCGCTGCCAACTACACTACAAAGGCGATTTCTAACTAGATCTTGAACATGTATTTTAGAAGATCTTCCTTTAAGCAATCGTTCTTTTAAATGCATTTTTTAAACAAACTGTTGAATATTTATTATATGAGCACACGATTCGTCAGTGCACCGGGAAATTCTCTTTCTTTGGCTACTCATTTTGTTAAGATTTGTCGCGTGTAGAGGGCGTCAAAGGGATCTGTAATATAGAAATAATATATATGGTGCAATAGGTTGAGGCCCATATTTATATTTTTTAACTTTACAATAAGTATAATTATCGATCCCAATCGAAACTAAATCCTAGCTTGGTGACTGAAGGTCAATAGTACTTTTTGATATTATATCCACAATTCTGCCATCATAAGAAAGAAGACATTAACTCCAAAAATAATTACTTTACAAGAGACAACAAAAAACAAATTTATCACCTTCATCAAAGTTTTGATAATTTAAAATACTTTATTGTCTAAAAGTAATCGTTTGCATGTACCAAATTTTATTTTGGTAATAGTTATATATTCTTTTACCTTGTTTTTATATGTACAACTCATTTTGGATTAAGGGCCTTTTTATTATTTACTTATAGGGCCTTATTTTGTATCAAAAACAGCATTGAGCTGGAGTAAGGGGAAATATAAATTTCACTATAACTCACCATGACATTTAATTTATGTATTTTTGGTATATTGGTGTATTTTTAAAGCACAAATCGAACAAGCTAAAAAAATTAACCAGAAAAAGTTTGGAGTTATAGACTTTTAACTTATGATAGTAGAATTATCTTGATAAAATCTTAATCCGACACATAAGAAATAAAAATTATTCTAGAGCATAGGTAATTAAAAAATGTAGAAAATGTTATAGAGTTATTATTTATTACAAATTTATTTTTTACCAATTTCAAATAAGGTTATATATTGATAACTCCGTCGTTAATCGGCAATGACATTGTAGATTATTTTTCATTAAGGAAAAATAATTTTTAATCCAAACTATAATATTAGAGGATTTGGTGAAACTATTCCGAAGTATCCATGTTAGGACAAGTTAATACACGATTAAGTTTGCTCACTATCATAGAAAGATGAATAGAATAATATTAAAATAAATTAGTAAATAATATAAAATTATTTGAAAAATCTTTTTTGTTTTACACATGAAGTAATCCCCATTAGATTTGTTACAGTTTTATTACCTCACAATATTTGAATGAACGTTCTTTAATAAATAATGTAAATGTGTTTTTTTATATTCTTTTTAATAAAAGTTACTCATCCTAATTTACTGTAAACCACCGACCGCAGTTTTCAACTGAAAGCCTCGAGACATAACCAAACCATCTAAAAACAAATACAACTGAGATAACCAACCAATTCAAATTCATTTTAGTGACAGTCTATATTAATCTTCTCAGCTACAAAAGTTTCTTTTTTTGCAATCGCCATGGATACTTTCGTTATATTTGACAATCGTTGCGTCATTGAATCACGTGACTTTTGACGAAACAAATGATTTACTCAGATTCCTTTTCGCCCTTTTCTGGGTCATCAGCTCATGTTTGGTCCTTATTCTTATATTATCAGAATTCAAACGAGCTACAATTGGTCGAGTGGATAGAGCGTTGGAGTGTGGAAAGAGAGGTCCGCATTTCGCGTCAGCTTGCCGGATTGAATCTTTATATTATTTAAAATCGTTCTCGTTTTTGATGGTTTTGTTTTGTTAATAAACGTCGCACTAGACCTGCACAGTGGGCTATTGGCGACGGTTCGGGGTCTATCTCGAAGGAAAGACCCGGGAACGATGCCTCATATTTTTGGACCATGGTCAGATGACGAGGAAACATCTGAACTGGCACCCAACGCCTTCAATAGACGTCGGGACTCCGATCAGATTTATCGTGCACCAGTTCCGTATATACGCCGATAATTTTGTAGTGAAGCTGGCAACTCTCCGATCACAAGATCACTACTTTTTTTATTTTTTTTTATTCAAGTCCGTCGCACAGGAACCTCTTGATTCCCAGCTGACGCCTTTATCCACTCGGCCACGGAGGCCTTCTCGATTTTGACGAAATAAATTTCATTTACAAAAAACAATTTAAAAAAGACAAAATGAATTTCCTCAATTTGACGAAATATTTAATCGGAGTATATAACAGAAGCCTGTTTCATCAAATATGACAAAAGCTTCGACAAGTATAAGAAGACATTCTTAACTGCTTTAATATATGATTTGGTTTGGTTAATTAACGTCGCACTAGAGCTGCACAGTGGGCTATTGGCGACGGTTCGGGGTCTATCTCGAAGGAAAGACCCGGGAACACATACACATTCACGCACACATTCATACATGCACCTCGTTATTTTAGAACCATGGTCAGATGACGAGGAAACACCTGTACTGGCACCCACTTCAATAGACGTCGGGACTTTGGACCCCGATCAGATGTTTCATGCACCAGTCCCGTATATACGCCGATAATTTTTGCGGATGTTCTGGACGACTTTTCTAGTATTTTTGTAGCGAAGCTGGCAACCCTCCGATCACAAGATCACTACTTTTTTACTTTTCTTTGTCAAGTCCATCGCACGGGTTCGAACCACCAATCCTCGGATTAGTAGCTGAACGCCTTAACCCCTCGGCCACGGAGGCCTCTTTAATATATGAAAAATAGACATTTGTATGAATATTTGAGTTTTGTCAAGACCTTGAGCAGCAGCAGAAGAAAAAAAATTATCTAAACATGATCCAATAGATGGAGTGTCCAAAAGTGGTGGGCGACTTTTAAAAGATACGATAAACCACAGAAGTTTACAATTCAAGAAAAGACGTAGGTGATCTTTGAAAGTGAGCAGATGTGCCCTTGCTACTCGAAGTGCAACTCACGGAACTAATTCTGAACGTTTCTCCGTTACTGATCAGGAAATACATGAATACTTCACATCTGAGTTATGCCTGATGGTGGTCAATTATAAAAGCATGTAAATTAAAAAATATATTGCAAGGGTGTTTGCTAATAGTTCGGTTCAATTCGGTTAATTAACGTCGCACTAGAGCTGCACAGTGGGCTATTGGATACGGTTCGGGTCCTATCTCGAAGGAAAGACCCGGGAACGATGCCTCGTATTGTTGAACCATGGTCAGATGACGAGAACAACACTTGAGCTGGCACCCAACGCCTTCAATAGACGTCGGGACTTTGGACCCCGATCAGATTTATCGTGCACCAGTCCCGTATACACGTCGTTAATTTTTGTGGATGTTCAGGACGACATTCTAGTATTTTGCTAGCGAAGTTGGCAACCCTCCGATCGCAATATCACTACTTTTTACTATTCTTTAGTCTAGTCCGCACAAAGGCTCGAACCGGGGACCCCTTGGATTCCCAGCTGACGCCCCAATCCATTTGGCCTCGAAGGCCTCTGTTTGGTAATAGAGAAAGATATTTATTGACTTGTTTGTATAATTTTTTTTTGTCAAAAATGTGTTAGTAAACAAGATGTGCATTATGATTGAGTATCGAATAATTAGTAAAAGACTAGCAAAAAGACTAGTAAAAGACTAGCAAAAAGACTAGTAAAAGACTAGCAAAAAGACTAGTAAAAGACTAGCAAAAAGACTAGTAAAAGACTAGCAAAAAGACTAGTAAAAGACTAGCAAAAAGACTAGTAAAAGACTAGCAAAAAGACTAGTAAAAGACTAGCAAAAAGACTAGTAAAAGACTAGCAAAAAGACTAGTAAAAGACTAGCAAAAAGACTAGTAAAAGACTAGTAAAAGACTAGCAAAAAGACTAGTAAAAGACTAGCAAAAAGACTAGTAAAAGACTAGCAAAAAGACTAGTAAAAGACTAGCAAAAAGACTAGTAAAAGACTAGCAAAAAGACTAGTAAAAGACTAGCAAAAAGACTAGTAAAAGACTAGCAAAAAGACTAGTAAAAGACTAGCAAAAAGACTAGTAAAAGACTAGCAAAAAGACTAGTAAAAGACTAGCAAAAAGACTAGTAAAAGACTAGCAAAAAGACTAGTAAAAGACTAGCAAAAAGACTAGTAAAAGACTAGCAAAAAGACTAGTAAAAGACTAGCAAAAAGACTAAAAGACTAACAAAAAGATAGGTAAAAGACTAGCTGTTGTTGTTAGCATGAGGTAAATTGAAACGACGCATCCGAGCTAAAATAAATTAGTATAAAACTATCATAAAAGTTACAAAATTGAAAAGTTTAAAGTGTTGCCAAAGAACAACCGGTTGGAGTTAACTATTGTGTTCCAACAATAGTTAACTAGTTATATATGCACGGTTAGTTATATATGCAATTTGTCATAAATGTACGGGTCCTTGTGTCAATGCAGCTCAAGCGCGTTACAGGAGTTCGCGTTATGTAGTATGTCTGTATCTGTGTTCTGAGTGAAAAGTTCTCAAAATTGTCAAATTGAAGGTTTTTTGAAGGTTTTATAAAGGATATTGAAACAAAAAACTGCTAAGAACTGCTGAAAAGTTTTTAATTTTCTTGCATAAAACCTTTAAAATATCTGCATTTTCCCTTCATGATTAAAAATTGAAAGTTTTTTGCAGGTTTTTATGAAGGTTTTTTGCAGTTTTTATGAAGGACATTGAAACAAAAACCTTTAATTTTATAGATCTTCAAAAAAACTGCAGTTTCCCTGCATAAAACCTTCAATTTCAAAATTTTGATGAAGGTTTTATGCTGACTTTTTTTTGCTGGGTATACATTACATTATTATTGTATTAACTAGTATTGAATAAAAAATTCAACTGCTATATGCCCGACTAAGAAAGTTATATACCTTTGTTTGCATGACTTTGAAATGTCAAAAATTTTATCTAAATAAACACATCTTATCTCTACAATTTTAGAATTTTGATAAATTTTGAAAAGGAAACGTTAAAAATATATTTTTCTACAATTCGATTATTTATATATTGTGTCTGAACAGAAAATCGTGAACTCAATTCATTTTTTACAGGTATCAACATTTTTAATATCGTATGTCTACCTTCCGTTTTGCCTGTACGCGTAATCGAATTGCAGTCATTAATACTTGGGTGTTAATTTGATGGATCGGGGGGGTGTTGCAGTCTTGAACTTTGCTTGTTGAATGTTTCGTCGTGGTGGGTTTGGGAGATAATCTTTTTGTCGACTTGAGATTAGAAGCAGCGAGCTTTTGACATTTAACCTGATTTCGATCTCTGACGCAATCGGAGAACATCTTTTTCCCCTTTCATGTGTTTGTATGCAATGGAATATATCACATTAGTAAAATAAGCAGACATTTGAAGAGCATCAAGTTTGTGTTTTCTTTTGACATGCAACTTTTATTTATGAAATGCATTCAGACCTTCGAGCATGAATGGACTGTAGTAGAGCGAATATGACGTCATAATCGTGAAACCAACATCTCAGACCGAATGGCCTCAAACACGTGACTTCTTTTCAAAATTATGAATTAAAAAATACTCGCGATTGACTGATGAATTGGGAAATATGTAACAGTGAAAATTTATGAATGGAATGACGTAATTAACCACGTGTCTGAGGCCATACATGTTGGGCTCACTTTGATGTTAGCGAGATTATAACATTATGTTTTCTCTACTATGAAGGATCCATGCTCGAAGATTCAGACTTACATGCAATTATACGACATTTTATATTCGTGTCTTAGCCCGGATTCGAACCCGGATCCATTGCGTTTCAGCCCAGTATGCAACCTTTACACTCTTGAGTGACATATATATAAAGGTGCGTGATAGGGGAGAGATGAGGGGGGTGGGGGGGGGGGGGTGGAATATAGAATTATTCATTCTAAATGCTTTTTTCTTGACATTTTATAACACTTCACAATGTCAAGTATAAATGTAATTTTTGACGTGAAATCGTCTTTAGAAACGGTCCGTGTATAGCAGTCATCGACAGAAATTTGACACCATATAAAAAGTGATGATATTTAAAAGCCCCATAATTTTAAGGCGAATAGGGAGTAGCAGATTATAGTAATAAATACCCTACCATCGTGTTGAAGAAGGTGGGACGCGTCGAACAGGTTCGTCACTATTCCACTCCCCGTCAAAAATTTGTATCGTGTGGGGCGGAGGGGGGGAAGGTGAGACACATGTTGGGCATACACTCCCCCGTAACTTCAACCCCTCTTTCAAGCCCTGTAACTTCAGGTCCTAATCGACAGATCGTGAAAAGCGCGGACTTAAATTGAATACAATTCCATTTAGAGATATTAAGACTTTTTATTCAAAAACGTACAGAGGTCATCATCTTTTTTTTCTGTAAAATTTTATAATTATTCCATTAAAAAATATGTTTTGACCTGTTTGTTGAAAGAGCGCGTTTTTCAAATAAAGGGATATTTGAGAATTTTCGGATGTTTAAAGTTCTTGAAAAAGGCATACTAATCCATACATTTTAGTTCCGATATAATAAACTCTATAAAATGAATTGAAAATTACCTAAGGTGGATTACCTAATAAATGAAAATTACCTAGACGTTCATAAAACAATCGAAACACGTTCAACGAAAATATTTATCCTATTATAAAATAAATTATTTTTGACCTGAGAAAATTCAATAATTACAAATCAATTACAATAAACACTTTTCATTCATAAACGAGACGAAATCGAAAACTTTTGGTGCATTTTTAAGAGTCCTATTTTTCCAAAGAAATGGCGTTAAATTTACGGAACTCAAGGACTCTTCAATGACTTGCATTTGTCAACTATTAATTAAAGAAAAGCAAACACTCTAAAAATTATCAAGAGATAAATGGTGACGTCGCTACACAGATCAAGGTTCAAATAATATCGATATCGAAAAAGCTAACCACCAGTATTTCTTTTTATTAATTAATTTCTGTTTGGACAGAGTTTACATACAAGGGCGATAAGATATAAAAAACAATGCAAACATGTAACATCATTACGTGGACGATTGAATATCGATTTTCAACTTCGTAATTTCGAATGTTTATTGCAAAGAACTCGACCGTTAAAAGTAAGAGAATTTGATTGCAATGCATTTTTGATTTGAAGAAAGGATTGTTATTCTATTTATTTTTATTACATATCAGTAAGTGATGAATTTTTTTAAAAAATGAATACGTATTTAAAATAGGTACGGGGACAATGATCATCTGCAGGAACTAAATTGACATTAATAGTTTTGATATTTAGAAACCCCATAATTCCAGTGGAAATTAGTCTATGGGGAAAAACGACCTACCAAAGTGTGGAACAGTGTTTCTCAACCCGTGGTCCACTGGTCCTGAGACCCCTGATGGTCTGTGAACTTGTGGTCACTAATTGGTGATCCATGAAAGGGATTTAAGTGGTCCCTGGGAGTTTTGTGTAATAAAAATGTTTTGTTTTGTTTTAAAAAAAAATCCGCCCTTATACGGGGATTTTTTTTATGCCAAAACAATAAAATAATGAGGGAACAACAACTTTTTCCTACATATTAAATAATCTTTTGCATTGGTACTTCATTTTTATACTTTGTCAACATCATTAATTGAAGTGTTCATGACAAAAGGAAGTGGGATTGGACATATTTATTGCAAAAGTGTATTTATTTGAACGGGAAGAAATAACAGAAAAGTTAACATTCGGAGATGTCTGAACAATAGACCAGTTATTTTGCCTTCAAGTAAATAAAATATAAAATAATATTTTTATATATTTGAAAATATTTTGAAATCGGATAAATTGTTTAAAAATGATCCGGTTAATCGACATTTCCGTATATATAACAATAGGTAACCGATTATTTTTTTGCAGATCGATTATTTTATATCCAACAAAAAACGAATTTTCGAAATCGGACAATTTTTTTTCAAAAGTTCCGGTTAATTGAGAATTTTGGATAGTTAAATGCCGGATAACCGTATAAGTTTTTTAAATGGCTCCCAAGTTAAACATCCCTTATCCAACACAAAAAAAAAATGTCCAAATATCTGAATTAGTACCGAAATCTTTCACGAACATACATAAAAAAATACATAACAGACGAATTGACAACCTCTCGACTAGGCGCGCGGTTTGGCAGTTTTAATTTAAAGTTTCTGTTGGTTTTATTTTGGAGTTTTGGTTGGCGCGCTGTTCAGTTGGTTAAAAAGGAATAAACGGAAGAACGAAACAATGTTGTAAAATATTTCTTAACGCGCGTGAAATAGTTGTCAACAGATAGTTTTATATACAATTACCAATTTCGTAAATTGAAATATATTAATTTAAAGTATTATTGTACTCAAAGCTACAAAGTAAATTCGATAAAAGAACTAACAATGCTAAAACACATATTTTTAAACTATGTAGTTCATTGTTGTTGAACAATATATGTTCTTACTTGGCGCGCAACACATTACAATGAAACAATTCGAAGTCTTACAACAATGTGCTGGTTTTAATAGACCATTTCTGTATTATTTAGTTCAAAAGTTATAAAATCGTATCGAGTGAAGTTTGAAAATTAAAGCTCATCTAATTTTGTGATATAAATCTTTCGTTTTCAGTATTAATTGATTCTGAGTATAAAAGATGGCTTGTCTGTGGCCTATTTACTTCAGAAACCATCGTCAGGATCGAAAACCGATCAGGAAGTATAAAGTGATTGCTATTCCAGATGATATCGAATCGGTTTCAGGATTCAGTATTCTTCAAGATGAAATCGAAGATCTGTCTCCTATTGTGATCAATTTCCCGCCAAATGTCGGATTCACAGCAGCTGATCGTGCAGCGCATCTTGAAATGCGACTTTCCTTTGAAACCAATCCCACTCCTATACCTGAGGAGAGCAAATTCTGGAAAAGACGCAAAAGTCTGAAGAAATATCTCCAGCGTCAATTTTCAAAAGTGGGGAATTTTTTCAAAAAGTAAAAAAAAAATTCCTGCTTGCTAAATAATATTCTGGCGTATCCTAATATTCAGCTTTATAGAACCTTTAATAGTTTACATTGATAATAATATAGTTTAAAGTTGATCAAAAGATTTCAAAAGACCCTTTCTCATATGAATTTTAAGTCGAACTATGATGGCAACCAAAAGAACTCGGATGGAGTGCATATTAAGAAGAGGTCTGCTGGAAAGCCCACCAAAAGAACTCGGATGGAGTGCACATTGAGAAGATGTCTGCTGGAAAGCCCACCAAAAGAACTCGGATGGAGTGCATATTAAGAAGAGGTCTGATGGAAAGCTCACTAAAAGAACTCGGATGGAGTGCACATTGAAAAAGTTATGATGGACCACAAAAAATTCTATGAACTACTTTATCTGTGACTTGTAATTTTTGTCTTTAAAAAAACTTTTTAATTCCACAATATTGAATCTCTTTACGGATTAATTTTATATAAAGTTTACAATTACTTCAATATTTTCAAGAAGCATAAATGCACAGTTTCATAATTAGCCTGAAAAATATTGTATTCTTAAATGTGTTACCTCATCCAAATAAACAGTCTGTTGTTATAAATCGTATCTTCTTTTATTTAAGAATATTAACAGCAGTAATGCAACATGTATTTAATGTTTTTTTTTATATAATTGCGACATTAAACTAGGAAATATCCAATATGAAATATTGATTAGAAATGTATTATTTTTAGACACTTAATGATAATCCTTT